>WEKY01013822.1:0-19518 GCA_013390045.1 Picathartes gymnocephalus | reverse complement strand
TACCTGATGTACCTACCTTCTTCACACACTCATGATTGTTAAACCAACCCCAATAAGAGCCCATGTTAAAATTGTTGTAACACCCCTAGTTATTAATGTGGTTACAGATGTGGTTGTTGTACTTGTTAAAGTGCTTGCAGTTAACTACAGTTATTACAATTGAATTGAATGGTTCAAGATGGCGCTGGCCAGGGGTGCCCTGGAACTTTCCACCAAAGAGTTTTATCAAACACAGGCCACACCCCTTGGCCCCCGAACCAATGGAGAACCAGGATTCAGAACTGACCAATCCACGAGCGGATTGAAAACCCAACCAATCAGACTGAGCCTGGCCTCTATAAAAGGAGGCACCCAAGCCCAGCTCGGGGTCTTCTGGACCAGCTCCTGAGAGAAGAAGGAAGATCCTGCCCTGGAGGAAGCCTTCGCCAGGACAGCGCTTCTCCTCCTCCTTGGGGCACCTGGGACAGCGGCTGCTCTGGTGTGCTGCGCCATCCCCCCTACGAGCCACCCCTTGTCAGGCCAATAAAGCTGAAGTGCGCTCAGAGCTGAAGTCCTTGCCCTACTTCTGACACCAGGACATTTATGAGAGGATTCCCAGGGATCAGGAGGGCCGCCAGAGCTGGAGCTGCCTCCACAGCAGGGCTGGGCAGGGAGAACAGAGTCAGCAGCTCTGGGTGCTCAGGGTTGGCTGAGGAGCCCTCAGGGGGTGAAGGTGTTAGGGAAACACAAACACCAGGCTGACCCCAAAAAGAGCCGTTCCCAAGGCTGGGAATGTCAGAACCCACCCTGTGCCATCACAGGAAGATTCCCCTTTGATTTTGATCCCTGTCAGGCAGCTGCTTTCACAATGAGATGGAGGGAGATGTCGGAATGGAAAGCTGAAGCCTCCCCAAGTTCCCAGCTCTGCATGGGCTCCTCTGTTTATTTTTGGTTTGTTTTGCAGCACTAACCCAAACACACAGGCCTGTTCTGGCACTGCTGCTCCATGGCTTTCCTGACAGTAATCCTTCTTATCCCAGCCAGGAGCAGCAGGAAGAGCTCCTGTCACTACCAAGGAAGAGGAAATAAAATCAGCTGAAAATTGTCTCTGACTCTCAGGAAACTCAGTTCAGCTCCAAACATGGTGAACAAAATGCCATCAGTGATTTTCCCTTTGTAATTAGGTTTGCAAAGGTTGACTGGCAAGGAATTAAAACATGGAAGCATTTAAAATATCAGTGAGTTCTGGCATCGTAAGTAATGTGACATTTATATGATAATTTGGCAATTATATATGCAAGCAAAGATGCTTTTTCTTTTTAAACACGAAGGTACAACACTTCTACAAAACCATTTTACAGTTCAACTTCTTGCTCCAGTGGAAAAATATTATTTGCAGCGTGTGGGCAGGGGGCACTTGCAGCAGAACAGAGGCAGCAGTGCATCCCCAGAGCACCCGTGGGGACTGGGATCACTCACGGACAGGGGCAGGTCCTGCTCCCACCTGTGGAATCACTCCTGGCTCAAACCCAAGGTGCTGCAGAAATGAAATGTCTCTCCAAGTTGCAGAAATGAGCCTGGGAAAGCTGGGGCTGTTCAGTCAGGAGAAGAGAAGGTTGTGTGGTGAGCTCAGAGCCCCTTCCAGGATCTGAAGGGGCTCCAGGGAAGCCAGAGGGGGACTCTGTGTCAGGAACTGGAGTGACAGAACAAGGAGGAATGGGTTTAAAGTAAAAGTGGGGAAATTTAGGTGAGATCTTGGGAAGGAATTGTTCCCTGGGAGGGTGGGGAGGGGCAGAGATGGAATTCCCAGAGCAGCTGTAGCTGCCCCTGGATCCCTGGGAGTGCCCAAGGCCAGGCTGGAGCAGCCTGGGACAGGAGGGGGTGTCCCTGCCATGGCAGGGGTGGGATGGGATTTAAGGTCCCTTTCACCCAAACCATTCCCTAATTCTGTGGCTGGACAAGACCCCCAGAAGGAGGAGCTCGGCCTGTGCTGGGAGGGGGAATGAGGTGAAGCAGCCAAAGGTCTCTCTGCACCCAGACACCGAGTGACCCCCCACACCCATCACATCCTTCCTGAGCTCCCTTCCTGATCTGATGAATAATTCCAGTGCCTCAGCCATTATTAAATAATGATTCTTTTCCTTGCAGAAATAATTGAAGCATCAGAGCTGAGGAATTGAGGTCAGCCCGAGCTCTGCCCCCTCTGCTGCTCCCACCAGACCCTGGGCCCTGCTCGGCTCCAGGGGACGGGGATGGGGGTGAGCTGGAGCCACAGGGCCTCCCCGAGGGGTTGCTGACAGGGACAAGGACATTCCAGAGCTGCCACTAAGGCTGTGGTGGCCCAAGCCTCTCCCAAGAGAGGCCACGAGTGTAACTGGAGTTTCTGGTGGTCCTGGCTGCATCGCCCAGCTGGGAATGTGCTGCTGCCAGCTCTGCACATCCATCAGCTCCTCCTTCGTGGGAGGGGGCACAGCCCCTGCCAGGGCCTCCTCAAAATCCCTGAGAGGTACAAAAGCTCTTCCTCATGAATGGAAACCTCCCTCCTCCCTAAAGGGAAAAGTTCTGCCTCAAACCCCTGCTGTTACCCTGGGGCTTGGTTTTGGCAGCACTGAGAGGTCTGGGGAAGCTTGCATCCAAAGGTGCCAGCAGCAACACATCCGGGGAAACCCTGCTGCTTTCAGCCCTCCCATGGTTCCTCCCTGCTGTTGTGCCCTCAGGCACTGCACACGTTTTGGCTCCAGGTGGGTCCCAGTGGATGGAAAGCTCTGGCTGTGTCCCATCATCTCCACTCTTGTTATCCATGGGAGGAAAAGCCAACAGGAAAACCCCAGCAAAACAAGTCCCCTTTAACCCAGCAACATTTTCCTCCCCTTTTCCTCCCCTGATTTTTCTCCAGAGCAGAAGGGAAACAACAAAACTGTCACAGTTTTTGTCTTCACATTCCTGTGCTGATAAATAAAATCAGCCTTGACCAGTACACGATGAATAATGGCTCCTCCCAGGAGGAAGAATCCTGTTCATGGAGAACACAGCCAGGGTGGAAGTGATGTGTGTTTAGAGCAGCTCCACAAACACAATGAAATGTGGAATGAGATCCCTTCTGCAGGGTTTTCATTTTGGATGGCGACAGCAGAAAGAGCTTTAAGTGATGGTGAAAGATGTCCCAGCCTGCCCAGTATGGGACTGGGAGTGCAAGCATTCACTGGGGGAAGGATTCCTTCACTGCAGCACCAGAAATGTGAGAAATGCCCCAAGTTAGAGACCTCAAAGTGAACTCAGCCTGTCCTGAACCCTGCAATCAAACAACAGTGAAGACATTTGGAAGGACTTGCCCCTGTCTGGGGACTGCCTGTACTAATTAGGGGCAATTAACACTGCTTAAGGAGCAGTGCTGAGCACTGGGAAGTGTCATCTCCACAAACACCTCACAGACACCTTGGGCCCAGTGCTGGTGACAAGGGGTGACCTGGACTGAGCGTCCTGTAGAGAGCAGAGCTCTGTTCCATCACCGGCAATTCCCACACCTGCCATCCCTGGGAATTGCTGAGGTGAGGAATGAGACCTTCTGAAGGTCCTGGGGCTGTTCCTGGGGGTGGCACTGGGCTGGACAGGCTGGGCCTGGGTGGCTTTGGAGGGGGAAGAGAGGGGACCATACAATGAATTTCTCTTCCATGAGATAAAAGCCTCAATCCCAAATTCTGCACTCTGTTACCTTTGGGAAGTGTATGTGAGAGTTTTCAGGGCAAAAAAAGAGTTCATTTTCCAGATGTCCATCCAGATATTTTTTAACGAGACCTTATTTGTTCTTGTGAACTCCCCACTGCACAAGAGGGATGATGGTGGAGTTCAGGAGTCTCAGCACAGAGAGCTCCAAAAGCCCTCCTTGTCCAACTCTTCAAAGGCTGAGCAGGTGCATTTGTTAATCCTAAACAGGATAATCCATAATTACAAGTAAAGCCCAAACTGAAGGTCTGAGATGTGTGTGAACTTTCCCCAAACCGCATTTCTACAACAGAAGGGTTTTGTTTACGTGAGGTTTTGCTCCAGCTAATGTGACCTTGTGGATAAAGAAGAGAGAAAAATAGGAGGAAAAACCGTGTACATGCATGGGGAAAGGATCTTTCTTGCCTCGTGGAAAAAGCACAACGAAAGCAGAATTGTTCTGGGGTTTGTTTGTACTTTGTCTGAAAATTGATTTCAGCTCTGGGGAGCCTGAGCTCGCCCTGTTCCTCAGCTCCACCTGCCAACAGGCAGCACTTTTGTTTCTGTTGATAAGGGACTTTTTAATTATTGCCATTATCATTTGAAAATTGGGTTCCTGCCACAAACAATTGAAATTAGATTCGGTGTTGCTTTTAATCTTTGGTAATGTCTTTTAATCGGGGGTTTCATTTCCTATCAGCAATAAAATATGGGGATGTCTGCACACACATGCTGGGTTGGAGGGCACAGAGAAAGACCTGAGCACTCCCAAAATGTGAGGGTTTCACTCAGGCTCAACAGGAGTGTTTTACAGAGGGTGAACAGGAGTTTTTCACCCAGGCTGAACAGGAATGTTTTACCCAGGCTGAACAGGACTTTTTCACCCAGGCTGGGCAGGTTTCACAGCAGAGAGCACTCCTTGATCAGCCACTTCCATCTATTATGGACCATGGCCCTGTGAGTTCACTCTGTAATTTCTGCATGGAGTCACCTCTTCCAGAGGAGCCCCCAGCCCTGCCTGAAGGGTCTGTGCAGCACAGCTCACCCTGGGCCAGGATTTGCAGGGCTGACTCCTGATCCAGGACTCCTGATCTGCTCTGAGCAGCTTGGAGGGGACACACTCAGGTGAAGAAGGTTGGAAAAGGTTTCTGATCCCAGCAGGGGCAGCCTTTGGTCCTTTTCTGCTGCCACGTACTGAGATCTTTTTATAGGAACAGGACTGAGACCTCCTGACCCCGTGTGACCCCGATGGCCGTGCTGGATTATATTTACACATCTCTCACCTCTCTTTCTCTCACCCACCTGGCAGGAGGTGAGACCCAGCTGCCCGAGCTGCACAGCGCCAGTGACCTTGGCAGGAAGGTGGGGACGGCAGTCACGAGGGCACTGCCACCTCCCTGCATCCCAGCCCTCCTTTCCATGTTGTATTTCAGCTAAAAACCACTGCTGGCAGGTTTCAGTGCCCAGGAGATGGGATCTGTCCCCAGCTCTCCAGGCCACTCTAAAGCCACCACAGCCTGTTCTGTTTGGGCAGAAACTCGGCTGGCAGCTCAGCCCAGGGCAGGCAAAGCCTCCCCTCTGCAGTGGACCAGGAAAGCAGCTCCAACTGCTGATTTTTTCTTTTTTCTTTTGTTTTTTTTCTTTCCTCTCCAACTGCCCACGTTGCTCTGGGTTCCACCAGCCCAGCTGCCCACAGCCTTCCCTCTGAGCTGGACGTGTTCCCCACAGCGACCACCATTTCCTGCGCTGGGCACTGGGACAGGGGCACACGGCAGCCCCAGGGCAGGAGCAGCTCTGGGGGATTCTCCTCGGCAGGGAGGAGACCTGCAGCACGTGCTTTAGCCCGCAGAGCTGGCTCAGGGCTTGCAAGAGCCTTCTGCCCCCAGCTAGGGGTGGGTTTAGGGGGTGACTCCTCCTGAGCACGCCTGGGCTCCCCATCCCTGGGTCAAGGCAGTGGAAACTGCAGAGCACAGAATCCTGAAACGGTTTGGGGTGGGAGGGACCTAAAAGATCATCAAATTCCCACCCCTGCCTGGCAGGGACACCTCCCACTGTCCCAGGGGGCTCCAAGGCTTGCCCAGCCTGGCTTTGGGCACTGCCAGGGATCCGGGGGCAGCCACAGCTGCTCTGGACACCCTGTGCCAGGGCCTCACCTCTCTCCCAGGGAACAATTCCTCCCAGATATCTGATCCAACCCTGCCCAGAGAGGTGCAGAGACCAAATCCCACAGGCAGCACCACAGCCTGTCAGGCAGGCTGAGATTACAGACATCTGAGATTACAGACATCAGCCTGGTTCTAAAATACCTTCAATGTCTTTAATGGACTTGCAGCCATTGCTGTCATTAAGGGGAGGTGACAGGGAGACTTTGCTGCTATTTCTGAGCCTCTTTACCAACCCACCCTCTTGTTTCAGGTAGGATGGGACAGAAAAGCCTTCTAGGATGAGAGCAAAGAGCCTTAAAAGATAAGCAATGAGCTTTGGAACAGTAGTCCTTCATAGATGCACCTGTGCTCTGCTTTATAGGAACTGTTTAAATCCAGGGAGTAATCAAGGAGGAAGATGGTTGAAAAATAAAATTATGGATGTATTAGCTTTGGGGTTTTTTTGCTGTTCTTGTGTGGTTTTTGTCCTTTTTTTTGTATTTAAATTAGAAAAGAAACTGAAGAGTTTTATTTGTTACATTCCATGTTATGAACTTCATTCAAAGCAAGCCCTCGCTCTTAGAAGTGGTGCAATAAACACTCCTGGTTTAATCTGCCTGCTCGGGAAGGGAAATAATCAGATCCTGCCTTTTGCATAGGCAGAGTTTTAATTACCTCTGCAGCTTGCCTGGTCCCATCTGAGCAGCTTTTCAAAAGCAATCTATTAGCAAACAATAACCCTGCAGCTCCCTGCCTGCTGCTCAGCAGATGCTATCGCTGCCTCCCCTGCTCTGGCCCAGCCTGGGGCACAGAGCCAGCCCCAAGCCCTGCTCCTGGCAGGGGGCAGAGGGGCTGGCAGCAGGACGGGGCAGCAGGACAAGCACTGCCCTGAGGTCTGAGTGCCACTCGGATCATTTGGGGCAGAAGATGAATTCCCACGGGAGCAGGGTGCCGTAGGCAGCTCCAGGATGGCCAATCCTGTTAGTGCAGCACTGGGATAACAAAGCTGTGAGTCCCTGTCCCGCAGTGCCGGGCATGAGGCTCGTGCTTGGGTCCCAGAGCCTCTCCCCCTGCAGAAAGGGCCAGGAGGGTTTTAGCCCTGCCCAGGAAAGGCCATCGGAGCCCTGGGCTTGGTGAGAGACCCTGAGGGGCCGGAGCTGCACAGCACAGCCACAGGAGGTGGCCAAGCACTGCCCAGCTGCCAGGGAAAAGGTCAGAACAGCCTGGAAAGGTGAGTCCTGCCCCCACCGAGGAAAAGGGACACCTGCATGACCTCACAGCTCTTCCTAAGCCTCCATTTCTTCAGGCTGAACAGCTCCAGTTCCCTCAGCTGCTCCTCACTTTTGGACTCTCCCTGTAACATTTCCTTCCACTGAGCTGCTGCTCTAGAAGGATTCAAACCCAGCTTTTATTTTCCCAGCAAAGAGGAAACCTTTCAATCAGCAGCCTTTCCTGGTGACTGCACACCTGGCCCAGAGCTGTTGCTGTCACATGCATCACTTCAGCTGCAGAGTGTAAAGACCCTCAAATGAAGCTCCCTTGTTGTACCATTAACCTCCTTATGGAGCTGCTGCTCCCAACCAAGCACCAGTGAACCTTCCCTAGGCCGTGTTTCCTGAGCTCCAGACACCTGGATTCCTCCTGCAAACCAGCCCAGACACCACCAGGAATATTCACTCACCACACCACACACCTTGCCCCATTCCCATCTTTCTTACCTGGGTATTAAAAGCCCAGGAATGGCCTCCAGACCTCCCTGCAGAGCCTGGGTCCTCATCTCCTGCGCTGGCAGCTGCCTCTGCCTCTGTCCCAGGGCATCCTGGAGCCCAGCAGGGCTTTGTTTGGGCTCAGTAGGGAGGAATAACAGGCACAGGTGGAGCAGGACGGCTCCTGGGCAGGGCTGGGCTGTTCCCGGTGCTCCTGGCCCTGCAAGGACAGGATGCAGAGCTCCACCATTCCCAGCTCTGCTGCAGGAACAACCAACGGGGCCGTAGGAGCCAGGACTGCTTGGTGCCTCCCTGGGCATGGAAATGTTAAAAATGCTGTGCGAAACTCGGGCTGCTCCCTGGGGGTGATCCCTGGATTGTCCCTTGCCTGGGAATGCTGGGAGAAGCAGGAGATATTGGGGTGTGTGGTTGCTCCATCTCTGCAGAAAAACCAGATGTAGGAGGTTTTTTTTGATGAAAAAAAAGAATATTCCCCCATGAGAGCAACTTTAACACCTCTCACATCCAGGATCCAACATCCCCTGCTCAAATGAGCAAACAGCCAAGGAATCCTTGTCTTTCATCACCTCTGCAAGACCCTGTGCTCCTGGTCAGTGATTAAATGCGGGAGGCCAGGCTGGAATGGGGGCTCTTCCTTTGGTAATGGAGAACTGAAAGGCCAGAAAACAAAGCAGGAAACCAAAGGGAAGGACCAGCTGGATCCATCCCGAGCAGGAGCTGTGCCGTGGGGATGTCAGGGAGCTCCATCCCGAGGGGCTCTGAGGACTCTGGTGATAGGTGACAGGCTCAGGGATGTGCTGGATGTCACCCACAGGCAGTCTGGGCCTTGTCAGCCACGCTGCTGCTGCTCAGGCTGGATTTCTGAGCTCCTCCTGGTTTTCGTGGCCCTCCTCCCGCACAAACCCATCCCTGGACACAGTCAGCAGCACTCGGAGGGGCCTGGAGCAGCAGCATCCTCCCCACAGCTTTGCTCCTGCTCCCTTTGCTCCCAAAAAGCCAAACTGAGCTGAGCCAAAGGCACTGCGAGCCTTTGCAGGAGTCCCAGCTCAGGGAAAGCTCCAGCCCCTCTCCAGCAGTTCTGTGGCCCTGGAGGAGCAGAGCCAGGACTGAGCGATGGGGAAGGAGAGAGGAGCATGGGCAGGTGTTAATGAGAAAGTGATTTGTCTCTCCAGGATGTCCTTGTGCTTCCCGGGAAAGTCACTGAGCAGAATTTCTGAATATTTAATACAGCTTCTTAATGAAGAAAAGGGTAAAAAATCTGAGGGATGCCTTCCCCTCCTGCAAGGTCAGGGACAGGGCTTTAAATACAGGAGAATCACTCGTTAGGAAGCAGGAGGTGCCTGGTGGAGAGGGGTGGTCTCACCTTTGCACCAGAGGAAGCCCCTTCTGCACTCTCTGCTGCTGTCTCACAACCTTTGCCCTGTGGACTGAAAGTTTTCAGGACATTATAAATGTTTTTCCCCTGTCCTGCCCTGCAAAAGCTGAAAATCTAAAATAAGGCTCAAAAAATGAAGACTCTGACAAAGTAATTAAAAAAAAAAAAGTTCTGTCTGGTTTCACAGAAACATTTCAGTTTGGTAATTTCCAAAGGTTTCATTTCCATTTCAATCTTTCTTTTTGTCCTGTAGCTGAACTTATATTTCAAAGCAAAGAGCAAATTCGAAGCAAAATGGAACAGTTCCATTTCTGGAAGTCACGGGGACCTGAGGATGATTCTGAAAACTTTTCTCCATTTTCCCCCAAAATGTAAAATGTACTGAAATCAGTCGAAATATTCTTTTGGCTTTGATGAATCAACATGTTATTATGAGAATGTTTTTTGGCAAATGACTCTCAGGCACACTCATTTCTCCATTAACATCCCACTGGAGTCGGGGCACGGTCTGGGACTGGCTCAGATTTCAGGAATGAGGCTGCTTTCCCCATTCCTGCCGGTTCTTCTGGGTCCCCTGTGGATTTTCTCCTGCCCTGGAGGAGGGAGCGAGGCAGGGAACGGGAGCTGCCAGCTCCATCCCTGCTGTGCCACCCCTGATCTGCATCCGGGAATGGATCTGTGCCACCCCTGACCTGCATCCCGGGAATGGATCTGTGCCACCCCTGACCTGCATCCCGGGAATGGATCTGTCTCCAGCTCCCTCTCCCCGGTGTGTTCGGCGCTCCCTGTGCCCGCCCGCGCGGTGTCATCAGCTGGCAGCTGGCACTTCCCACGCGGCCAAACGCTCCTGCCGGGACCGCATCCACTCTGTTTTCTCCCTTTCCTCTTTTCCCACGTGTGCTGCAAATTCCTCGGGCCAGAACCAGCGCAGGCGCAGGGAATGAAGCTGCAAAGCGCCGGGAATGAAGTGGTGTCTCTGGTAACCGACCCGTGCCTGAGCCGTCAGGAGTGCGGGGACAGGGGAGGAAAACCCGCGTTTGGATCAGTTTGTGTGAGGAGCTGTCGAAAGTGGGAATCCACTGAGGGAATCAGGAGGGGCTTGGAGAGAGACTTTGGCCAAGGGATGCAGAGACAGGGCACAGGGAATGGATTCCCACTGCCCGGGGGGTTCTTGCAGCCCTGCTCCCACCCCTGAGCAGCCACAGCCGGGGGGTGCCAGGGCCAGGTGAGGTCGTGCCAGCTGCTCCAGCAGCTCCTCCCCGGCAGCGCCTCCTGGAAAGGGGCAGCAGCTCCCTGGGCCAGGCTGTGCTGCCTTTGGATGTCGTTCATGGACTCAGCAAAGTCATTTCCCCCGAGCTTCGGATCTGAGCGCCCAGAGCTGAGCAAACAGCAGGAGACTCCTGAAGTCCTCAATTACATTTCCTTTCTCCTCTTCAATTCCAGCCCAGACAAGAGGTGATAATACTGAATCTTTCAAATATTTGATATACAAAGAGAAGAGCTTGTTAAAACGAGACCAATTAATGCATTTTTAATCCACATTTAAACACATGCAAAGATCCTGAATACTAATGCTGTCATTTGAATTCTGGCTGAGGAGGGCTGGAGCACGAGCCTGCATATCTTTCCATCTTTCCATCGTTCTTTCCATCCTTTCACCTTCCCATCCTTTCACCTTTCCATCTTTCCATCCTTCCATCTTCCCATCCTTCCACCTTTCCACCTTCCCATCCTTCCACCTTTCCATCACTCCACGTTTCCATCCCTGCTTTGCTGCCTCACCTGGATCAGGCAAGGTCAGCTCAGCACAGCTGCTTTAACAAAAAGCTGCACTGAGGCTCCCTCCAGCTTTTTTAGCCTCCTAGAGTTGTTCTCCCAGCTGCTGCTCAGGTTGTTTGGGGTATTTTTTTCTTCCTCCTAATTCTTCTGCCTTTTTTTCCTGAAGCTCAAGGACATTTTGAATCCTCTGGCTGTGCCTGCTGCTGGAGAAAACAATCACACAAAGCTGTTTGAATCATGGAATCCTGGAAAAGATGGGATTGAGAGGGACTTTAAACCCCATTCCACCCCACCCCTGCCATGGCAGGGACACCTCCCACTGTCCCAGGCTGCTCCAGCCTGGCCTTGGGCACTGCCAGGGATCCAGGGGCAGCCACAGCAAATCTGAGAATTCCATCCCAGCCCCTCCCCACCCTCCCAGGGAAGAATTTCTTCCCAATATCCCATCCATCCCTGCCCTCTGGCACTGGGAACCACCAGGAATCCTCAAGTGGACAGACTGTGGCCACGTGAGGTTCTCACAAAAGTTTTGCATCACCAGTGCTTTAACTGCTTGTGCAAGTCTGAGTTAAAAACTGAATTAAGAACTGGTCTGTGCCTCTAAAGCTGAGCTTCCCCCCATGAGCAGAGGCCTCCCAGCAGGGTTGTCAATCCTGGGCTGAGGTTTGCTCATCAGGAAGCTCCGGAGCATGCAGCCCTGTGCTGGATCTGCTCAGAGGGCAGGGCTGGCAATCACCATAAAACCCTGCTGTCCTGGAATTTGCATGTTGATGGCTTTCCCTGAGTCACAGGAACACGCTCCAGATAATCTCTGCTTCCTTGGAGGAAAAAACTAAAAGCTAAACCCTTCCAAAGGCACAAGCTCAAAGCCCGTTCCCATCCCGGGTGGCAGCGCTGCCGTGTCCGGGTCATTCCTGTGCTGTGGCCGGGGCAGTGCTGGCTCCGCTCGGGCTCTGGGGCTGTCAGAGGCACCTCCCTGCTCGGCGGGGCCTTGGCCAGGTGTGGGGCTGATAGCTCTCCCTTATCGCCGCCGCGATCTCCGTGCCCAGTGCTGATTACCATTCCTGGGAACGGAGCCGCCTCTCCCCCGCAGCTTCGGGAAATCTCAGCCTGGGTGGGATTTAAGGCACCCAGGTTTGGTACCTTTGCAGCGTTTGACTTTCAGCTGCAGGCTGGAATATTTCCAGGCAAACTTGATGTAAAATTCACTCCAAATCCCACACGGGAATCCAGGCTCATATAAAATGCTGCAAACTTTTTGCTGCCTCTGAAGCTGGAGGCATTTTTTCATTTCCAAACTGAGAAACAGCTGGGCTTTGCATTTTCTCCCCATTTTATCTATTTACAAACCCGGTTTTGTCCCACCATCCAGACAGCCCTTGTGAGACTGGAGAGTCTGTAAAACCTGTCCTGCAGGAGGGAATTGCAGCACAAACTCCCGGATTTCAACATTTCTGGGAAGAGCAGAGATTTCAGGGCTGCTTTCCTGAGCCCAAGGTTTGCAGGGATGTGGTTTGCAGGGAACAGTGTCACAGATGGAGGATGCGCACAATTGGATCAGCCCTGCTGCAGCCTAGAGACCCCTGAGGACACCACCCATCCCCTGGGAATACTCACCTGTCTTCCAAAAATGCTAAAAAATGCACCAATGGGAAAAGTGACTGTAGGCGAGTGAAGATTTTTTAATTTATTTGGGTTTTTTATTAAATGTGAGAGACTGCAGTGGAAGTAGAAAGCATTTTCCAGCCTGGGTGTTAATCCTGAGCCTGCTGCCAAGTGGAGAAGACAATCAGGGCCTCAGAAAACAAGGATGTGTCGTGGAATGGGTGCAAACCCTGCAGGTGTCCTGCAGGAGATAGAACCATAACCACCTGTATTTCTTACTTCAAAACCTCATCAATCACAGGAGATATGCACCTGAATTCCTGGGCTTGTCTCACACACACTGCAAAATGAAATGAATCTTAAGACAAAAAAACCCCTAAAATACAAATGTGAGTGAGCAGGTGGGGAAGCAAAGTCCAAACCAAGGCAATGAGTTACCTGGGTCCCCTTAGAGCCCCCCGGGGTATTGGCCACTGTCAGCCCTTTGTCCCCTCCACCACAGAGATGGGATTTGTTATTTGTCACCCCTGTGCCAAGGATGGCAATGCTGAAGCAGGAGGGGACTGATCCAGCAGGATCCCAGCTGGGATCGGGGCATTGGGGTCCCAAACAAAGCTGGGAATGCAGCAAATCCCTGCTCCAGCTCCCACCCGCTGCATTCCCTCCCGGCATCAGCTCAGCTGGACAGATCCCTTCAGGATTCCCTCCCTGGAGGTTTCTGGGCGTGAGGAGAGGTGGCCAAGGGGGCACAGGAGCCACGGATTCCCCTCCTGTCCCGGGAGGCAGAGCCTGGATCCTCCACCCCTGGGTCCCATCTCCCTCTAGCTCTGCCTTACACCATTCCCCACATCCCAAGGGATTTCTCTGGGGACTTTTATTTTCCAGAGAGCCTTTGGAGCACAAATTCAAATCAGTCATCAACTTCCCACTGGGCTCCAACCACCTCTTTCCCCATGTAAAATGATTTTTAAATGCATGCGATGCACTCCATCTTCCAGCTGAAATAACTTCTGTATTATCCTGCAAGCCTGAATTCCTCTCACCCCTCGCTCCCTGCTCACTTCAGATAATTCAGTGGGAATTTATTTGAGGAGAGGTGGTGGGTCACAAATGAAGTAAAGCGCTGACAGCAGGAGTTCCTTCCCATCCTCTGCTCAGGGAAAGGCAGGGAGCCAGGCTTTGGGAGCCCAGGGATAGTCATCATTAGGATGCTTGAAACCACCTCGACAGAGGGCTGTTCTTCCTTTTCCCATGAGAAGAGATTTTCTTTTGATTAAATGATATTTGGACAAAATGTGTCTCCCCTTGCCTTGCTGGAAAATCTCAGATGGCTGAGAAACAAAACCCGGAGCAGCCACAGGCAGGGGCTGCCCCAGGCACTGCCAGGGAAAAGCTTTGTGGGAAGTGGGGTTGGATTTAGGGAATCAAAGGGGCTGTGGGAAGGGTGGGAGCTCCCAGTGCAGCTGCTCTGGTTGGGGCTGAGCAGAGGAGCAGCCTCTGCATCCCAGGGAGGCTCTGCGGGATGAGGGAGGTGCAGGCTGAGATTCCAGGTCTGTTCCTGCTGGAATTTCCTGCTGAATCCCCCTCCCGACTCCAGGAAATGCATTGTCAGGATGAGCAACTTCTCCTGCCTTGTGCCCCAGGCTGGGCAGGGCAGGGCAGGACCTCCCTGGTGCCTCCGGGGGACTTTGAGGGGAGCTGCTGCTGTGTGAGAAGCGTGGGTACAGCGACCTTGGGCTCAGGAGACAAACTCGAGTGCCTGAGCCCCAACACGGGTGTGAAACTGGACTTCAAAACCGGGGGGGTGTGAGAGAGCTGGGGACAGACCTTTCAGCAGGGCCTGTGCCAGGACAGGAGGGGCGCTTTGAAACTGAGAGGGGGTTGGTCCCGACTGATTGACAGAGGGAATTCCTCCCTGGGACGGCGGGGAGGGGCTGGGATGGAATTCCCAGATTTGCTGTGGCTGCCCCTGGATCCCTGGCAGTGCCCAAGGCCAGGCTGGACACTGGGGCTGGGAGCAGCCTGGGACAGTGGGAGGTGTCCCTGCCATGGCAGGGGTGGCACTGGATGGGATTGCAGGTCCCTTCCATCACAAACCATTCCACGATTCTTTTTTTGGGACCATCCTTTTCCCAAGCCCTGTGCACAGAGTGCCCACTGTGAGTGCAGCGATGGAAGCTCCTGTTGGTGATTCCTGCCGGGAGCAGGGGATGCTCTGGGTGAATCCCGGGCTCTCAGGGGGTTCTGTGGCCCTCCAGGGTCACTTGAACCCTTCAGAGACTTAGGGCAGTCCCTGAGCTGGGGCAGTTCAGATCCAAAGCAATGTTGGGTCTGTGCCCTCGGCATGAGCCGGGCTGCCCCTGCCTGCACTGCAAACCTTCCCTGCCCCAACCCCGGAGGTCCCTTCCAGCCCCATGCCTCCCTGATCTCGTGGTGCCTGCTCTGTTCATGACTTGTCTTCATCAGAAGCTCCAAAAGATCCCAGAGGAACAACACCCCGCACACTGCTGCCACAGCCCAGGGCAGCACAGCCTGGCCCCTGGAGCTTTTAAAATTAAGCATTAATTAAGCACAGCTAGTGGGCTGGGTGGTTCCAGTCCCACCATGTAGCTATGACTCCTCTTCTGAGTTTCTCAAAGCCCTTTGGGATCTCCTCCACCCAAACCTCTGCCTGGATCCTGCCCCTCAGCCAGGCCAGTGGTGTCTTCCCAGACCCTGCTGCCAAATTTTATTTACCCCAGGTGAAAATCAGCTTGAAAATGCTGGGAGAGGGAAGGTGTTTGGGAGATGGACACCAGTGATGGACCAACAGAGCCACCAGAGGCACATCCCTGTCCCCTCCCAGCTGAGGGTGTCACAGCACACACCTGGCCCAGGGCCACCCCAGGCTGAGCAGAAGGGGGTTAAACTGCCTGGAAAGGGTTAAATGCACAGAAAACAGGAGTTTTCATGGGGAAAAGAAGTTCTGTGGCTCCCTCTCTAGATGGAAAAGGGAAAACAAAGTAATGTCCCTGCTGCCTGTTTAAGGGCTTGCTTACATGGGGAAATTAATCCAAAATTAACTAGTGGTGTGAATTGCAAGCAGATTAGTTAAATTATATTAAACCTAGGCCTGGATACTTTCATTTAAAATTAAAGTGGCCTTAATTCAATTTGGCTCAAGTCACTTCTAAAGTGAATTAAGAAAAACTTAATTACGGACCCCTTAATTCCAAATGAGTGTGTCTACATAGGTTGCTTAATGTGCTTTCATTTATCCTTTTTAAGAATTAATCTTGATGAGGTTTTCTGAATCTCCCCTTGGTGGAGAGATCCAGATGTGAGAGTAAAAACTCTCTGACTCCCTGGAAAAGTGGGAAAAAAGGAAATAGCAGGACCGGTGACATCTGCCTGCAGCCAGCCCAAGAACGCTGCTGGGTTTGCCCTGCCCCAGTGCTGGGGCCACGGGGCCTGGGGGACTTTCCCCTCCCAGCTCTTTTCCTGGCAGAATTCCTCCCCGCCAGCTCCCAAAAGCATTTCCAGGAACTCTCTCAGTGCTATTTTTTCCCAGAACCCCAGAAAACCTGCGAAGTCTCCACCTGCTGCAGCGGGAGATGCAGGGAAGGTTCTGCAGGGGATCTGTGCAGTTATTTATGGGCACTGGGGAGGGGGAAGCTGCCAGGGACCTGCCAAGGGATGGAATTCCCTCCCCGCAGCCAGGGAGAGGTCTCCTTGTGGGAATTGTCCCCTCTCCATCCTTTTGGGGGACTTGCCTGTTGTGAATTTGCCATTCCAACCTGGGAGCCAAATGTTTCTGGTCCAGAAGCCCCCAGGAAGCCCCCAGGACCAAGCGCCAGTGACAGCAGGAGCTCAGTGCTACTGAGATGCTGTGGAGAAAGAGCAATGAACTACGGATACCAAAACCTTCCCAAAATGAGATAAGGCCGAAGTTTCTGATTTTCCTCTCAGGAAATAATGTGAACACTGGAATCTTTTCTGCAAAGTGCTGAGAATTGGACAGAAATGCATTTTGGACTCCAGATCACGGCTTGGAAATGTTTTCCTGGCCAACCACAAGGACCTGTCACTGCTGGGATTCTCCGTGTTCCCTCATTCTTTGTCTCCTTGGACATTGGTGATCCCTGGGGTCCCTTCCAGGATATTCTTCTAATTCCATTTGCATGCAGAATGGAGAAAAGGAACAATTCCTCTCTGAGCAGCACAATTTAACCTTCAGTACAGTTCCCCTAAGAACAGCTCCTCACTCTGGGGCTCCTGGATCCAGGCTGGAGATGAGCCAGGCCAAGGGTCAGAGCATCCTCAGCTCACCCCAGCTTCCAGCCTGGCTTCTGCTCCAGAGCTGCTCCCTCAGCTGGATCATTCACCACTCCAAAAGGATTTATTTCAGTTTTCCAAGGTGTGTTCAAAGCTGCTGAACCCTCTCAAAGATGGACTGGGAGCCTCTCCCGGTTCTCTGCTGCCCACAGGTGCTCTGCTGCCTCTCGGGCTCTTCCCAAAACGCTTCCTGCTGTTTCCAGGCTGGCTTCCCAAGGAAATGGAATTCTGTGGGGTCACCCTATTTCTGGGTCTCTCTTTGCCTTTTCAGCCCTGACCATGTTTGAAGGAATTTGGCAGAACCAGAGGATGGTAGAGGAGGATGTAGGAGATGTTGGGGGAGGATAAGGAGTAGGGGGATCATGGAATTACAGAATATCCTAGTGGGAAGGGATCCTCAAGGATCCAGCCCTAATTCCTGCCCAGACCCCCCAGCAATCCCAGCCTGGGCATCCCTGGTAGCGCTGTCCAAAGGCTCCTGGAGCTCTGGCAGCCTCGGGGCTGGGCCCATTCCCTGGGGAGCCTGGGCAGTGCCCAGCACCCTCTGGGGGAAGAACCTTTCCCTGATCTCCACCCTGAGCCTGCCCTGGCCCAGCTCCAGAAATCAGGAATAATCAAATAATAACATCTATAAATAAGAACTGATGCCCCTATTTTAGTTTAATGCAAATAATTGCCCCAATCCTGTGTTCAGGTGCTGGGAGAAGGATCTTGGCAGAGGTAGGGCTGAGAGGGAGGGTCTGAGACACAGGAGAGAATTCCCTGGAAGTTCTGGGATCTGAGCCGCCTGCCAAGGTGTCCCACAGGGTTTAGGGCTCTGCCCTCCCAGCCCCGAGGAGGAGCTCATTAAAGCTGTGCCAGAGTTGCTGCAGCAGTGAGAGGCAGAGTTCACTCTGTTTCAGAGTTCTGGTAGATATGAATCACTCTGCATCCCAGAAGCTGTCTGAGGAACCTAATTTGTCATGGAAATGTCAGGTAGAAGAGATGCTGCGTCTCCAGCCAGGAATAGACAGTGAATTCCGTGGAAAGTTGTGCTAAAATGACCTTTTCCTTTCTATTAAAGCAAAGAGGTAAAAATCAAAGTGGAGTCTGCAGCAGAGGCCCCAGCGAGTGCCTGTGTTTGCATGTGTGTCAGGGTGTTCCTTCTCCTCAGAGCACACCTGGCACGGGGACCAGCTCAGGTGGCCTGGGACCATCCCTGCTGTGGGAGGACAAGGGGGGATGCTGAGTATCTCAGAATTCCTGGCTGGATATAAAAAAAATAGAAATCTGCTGTATATAAAAATGTATTGGTTTATATTACTTTATGTATGGTTCTTTATCTAAATATATTTCTATTATTAGACGTATATTATTAATATTTCACAGGATCAGGATCCCAGGTGGCAGGACAGGCTCAGTGCAGCCCCGGGGAGCAACTCCTCAGCCTCTTGTCCCTGTGAGGAGGCTCCATCCCCATCCCAGCATTTTCACTGGGGGCTCCTTTTCTTCTGCAGCGTTTGCTGGGAATGTGTCACAAACTGCCAGTGCAGAGGAACAGTTTAGGAGAGGGGCAGAGGGAGCTGCCTGCACTCAGAGCAGCAGCTCTGGGGTCTCCCAGCAGCTTTGTCTTGGTGCTAAAGGGATTTTTGTGCATTTTGTCAATGGCTCAGAAAACGCCTTTAATTTCCTCTGCAATGGCTTTGTTTCCCTGCTTTGTTTGGCTGCCCCAGCATCCACAGGTTTTTAGGAGATGGAGATGGCAGAGGGAGTTTGGTGGCAAAAGTCAAGGCTGGGGTTTGGAGCTGAACCCTGGCTGGATCCAAACCCAGCTGTTGTGGAATCCCAGCTCCCTGCTGGAAGATCTCAGCTCCAGCAGCAGGACATGGCTGTGCTGCTGGTCCCCAAAGGCTGCTGAGCCATGGGGGTGCTAGGGATGGCACCAGCACCTGCCAGTGACCCCTCACCATGCCAGGGAGGGACAAGAGTGTGGGGGCACTGGAGAAAAAGGGAATTACGGTGGAAGTTTGACTCCAAGGTGAAGCTCTGCGGTAGCATGGGGGCTGAGGAGCAGGGCCAGAGCCTGCTGGGGGCAGGAGCTGTGGCTGTGACTCAGTCCATGACTCAGGCTGGGAAATAACAGAGTGAAACAAGAACATTTTCAGGTTTAGTTGATGATCTACAAGAGCAGCTATTCTGGATCCCATCAAAGGCCAAGGTAACCCAGGCTTCCATCTCCAGAGTGGTCAATGGTACACCAGGAGCTCTGTGGAGGGACAATGGGGTGCTTTGCTTGGTTCTTTTCCCAACATTTTCCAGCTTGCAGTTGCCTGTTGTTGATTTTGTACTTAACAGCCCTTCATGGATTCATTCCCCACTGTTCTGCCCACTTGCCTTTGAAACCTGCAATATTCTGTGGCAAAATTTCAGGGGGCAAAACCAGTTAATTCTCAGTCTTATCCCAAACAGCTCTTCCCTTGCATGAATCAGCACCTCCTCCAGCCACTCTGCAGCCTCCCAGAGGTTAAAGCTGGCTGTCAGCATTTGCCTGGCACAAAACAAAACCTCTTTATTTCAGTCTGAATTGTGTGATTATTTTTGCTCTTCACACATCTAAATCAATTTTGAAATAAAAACAGTGTTCTTTGAAACAGTCACAATGTTCTGGGTTGAAAATGGCAGGGCAAATGCTCTTGCTGTTTCTGGTTTTTTATTTTATTTCTATTTTCTGCCCAAAACAGTTTACAGAAGTTCACCCAGAAGCCGTCGTGGCCGGGGCTGTGTTGCAGTGAGAACAGGGCGGTGCCTCCTCGCTGCTGCTCCTGGTGTTCCAAGCATTCCCTTGGCACAGCCAATGTTCTTTTCCACATCCATTAATCCCTCCCCACCACCCCTGTCAGAAGTAATGCAAGGA
>WEKY01013819.1:240611-257423 GCA_013390045.1 Picathartes gymnocephalus | reverse complement strand
GCTGCTGCTGCTGCTGCTGCTGCTGCTGCTGCTGCTGCTGCTGGGGGGATTTTGGTGCCGCTGGCCTTGGGAGCAGGGCAGGTGCAGGGATGTAAATGTGCTGGGTATCCCCTTACCCGGGGCCAGTGTCACCCTTGGCTATTTGAATGTTGGTTCAGGGGGGCTGCGTTGGGTGACACAAAGAGCGGAGATGTTTTTCTGCAGTGGAGAGTGATGTGATTTTGAGAGTGATCCCTGTTTGTTGAGTGTCAGGCTTCAGGACCTGGCTTCTTGTGTCCCTTAGTCACCTAGAATGACCAAGTTAGTTTTGGATACACTCATTTAAAACTATTATTTATTTTGTTATTTCTTGATATTGATGGTGGGCAGAGCATTGCCTCGAGAGAATTTTAGTTTCCTGGTAGTGCCTGTTGCCTGCTTTATGCTTTGATGTGAGTTTCCTCTCTGGTTTTGCTGACAGAACAGATAACACTGCGTAGATTTGGGTGGGGTTTTTTTCTTTTTTTTTTTTTTTAGTCTTTTATTTCTTCTCCTCTCCATATGTTTGTGAGAAAAGTTGAAGTTATTTCTATTACAGCTGGTGTGAATTTGAAGTGTCTGTGTCTGTAGTTGTACAGAGGCGTTAAATGAATATTTGTTGTGGTTTAGGAAGGGTCCTCCCTAGTTCTGTTCCCGGAGTGCGACTCTCCAAACCATACTGCTCCTCTCTTTCACTCCCCTTTTTCCCATCTTCCTTCTCCCCTGTGCAGGCTGGAGGTGGGAATTAAAGGAACAAAAGGCAAAGATCATGGGTTAAGACAAGAACAATTTACTTGCAACAGCAACGAGAAGAGAAAATGAGCAGTAACTGCAACAATACTGATATCAGAGGGTATCAGAAAAGAAATGATTCATGTGGTAATAACTCCTCAATAATAGACAATGCCAGAAGGAATCCTTCCTCTCCAGAAGACAGACCCTTTCCCTTGTCCCGTCAATGAGGTGGTAGAGAATAACCCCTGAGTACTGGTCCTGCCCTCTCCTGGCTACTGCAAAAATTAACCCTGTCCTGGCCGGAGCCAGGACAAAATGTCACAATAGCAGGACCACACTGTAGCTGTGGCTTGGAATCAGCTCTATGTGGGGAATCTTCTACCTTAAGAAAATAAAGGCGTATAAATCAGAGTCTCCAATCCTGGGGTTTCAAATCAAGAAGATATGGATCAGGTGCTTGAAAGATAGGAGTCTGCTTTTTGTTCAAACCCATCCCCTCTGGCACCACTCAAGAAGGGGAAGGATTCTCCAGGTCTTTGTATCTACCAACTTATATGGATTTTTCGGATGCCCTTGTGCATCTCAAATGCATCAGACGGCTGATTGTATGCATATGGAGGGACACACAGCTGTACTGGGACCTGAGAGGCATCACACACAGACTGCATTGCTTCCATCTGAGCTTGGTTTTGGATGAACATCTTCCCTCTCAAGAATCCTTGTCTTCTTTCTTTATTATAGGAAATCCCAGATGATTGACCTTGGTTAGCTAACTGGTTAGGCTATTAGTTGCCCAATTTCTTCTGAGCGAATCCATTCCATCCATAATCAAACTTCAATGCTCAGAAGGCCATAATTGTTTCAGAATGCAGTCCTGGAAAACAAAATGAAATCTCAGGGCAGGTGTTATGAACTTGTTACGGAAATATTAATTCAGCTCCAAATCCTTCTTAGCTACAGAAGGTGGACTGGTGTGTTATAAAGTAGCATTAATTATTTGTTTGTTTGTTTCTGGGCAGTTGCTGTCTAAGGAGAGTTGGGTAGGTTGGTGAGGCAGCCTGATAGAATGTGTGGTCTTTGGAAAAAGACATATTGCTGTGGTTGAGAGGTTGCTCTGGCCTAAATGGTTGTATCTCTCAATTCATAAGCAGGAAGAAAGCTTTTTGAAGGTGAGATGAGAAATGCACCCCTGGCACTGGGCATGAGGTAAAACGACCCTCTAAGCTTGAGCTGGTAAAATGAATGACCAGTTCAGGTTCTGCTCTGTTCATGGTGGTGTGAAGGAAACTTTCCTGTCTCACCACCCAGCAGGGCCTCTGACACTCGTGCCCCACCACCAGAGACTGTCACTGCTGGGACCAAAGCCCCTTCACAGTGGGCAGCTGCCCCACTGCACTCCCTACACACACCACACTCAGAGCCAGACCAGGTTTCCTCACCAGCTTGGCACTGGGTTTCCCACAGCAGAGTCTCCGGCCTCTGGATCTTTAAAGCAGTTTAGGCATGGCACAGTAACACAGAAGCAGCTCAAGCTGGGTGCCTCTGAGGAAGTAACCCAAACAATTGAATCCCTGGGATTTTGTGTCCTTCCAGTCCAATTATCATGCACATGATGATTGGAGAGTCTCAAGTGTCCAGTCACCTGGCTGATGCCACAGGTCCCCGTGCCCTCTGTTGTGCAAGGGTTGGCACCGTGCTTGGGACTCGCAGCACTTCCCTACAACCAGCAGCTCGCATTGCAGCTGCTCACTGAGGAGTCTGCACTGAATGTATTCCTCCACACTGGAACTATTTCACATTTGTAGGCCCTGTCATGGTGAGTTGACCTTGGGCATCTCTCAGAGCCCCACTCAGTCACTCCTTCACTCTCACTCTGGAACAGGGCAAGGGTAGCAAATAAGATGGAATTGCTCATGAGTTGAGATAAAGATAGGGAAATCACTCACCAATTACTCTCACAGACAAAACAGACTTGACACAGGGAAAATCAGTTTAATTTATTGCCTATTAAAAACAGAGTGGGATGATGTAGAACATGCACAAAACTAGAATATTTTAACTTCACCCCCCAAGAATCTCAGGCTCAGTTTAAATCATTCTGAGATTCTCTACCACCTCCTCTCCCTCAGCAGTGCAGGAGGACAGAGAATGGGGGTGGTAGTCAGTTCTTAAAAAGTTGTCTCCTCCACTCTTCCCCTGCTCCCATGGCCTGCAGTCCATCAGGACTTCTCTTTTCCCAGAGAAGCCACAGTGGTCACTGATGAGATGAGCAGTGTCCTGTGTTGGGTCCGTTGGAGTGCCTGGAACTGGCTTTTCCCAGGATGGGACAGCGTTGACCTTACCCCACTGAGACCCCACAGGCTCCCAGCTGCAGCACCTGGCCCAGGCAGCCCGTCCATCTGCCCGTGGGTCACTGTGAGATGAAGCTGTGGCTTCATTCCATGCTGCACCTTGCATAAAACTGCCTTCCTGGGGATTTAACTGAGCCAGAGTGCACTGGGAAAAGCCAATGTCATCAGCAGGTCACAGCAGGCCAGGAGAGCAGTCCCACAGAGCAGGGAATCCTGTCCTTGCAGGCAGTGGGGCAGAGAGGACACGCAGGGCTGGAGTGGGAAGGGGGCTCTGCACCCCCTGAGCACCCGGGGCCATTCCTGCCTTGCTGTTTGTGTGTCAGTGACCACCCCTGGTGAGTGACAGGGGTCAGCATGTTCACACAGAGCTATCAGCCACTGCCAGACAGTGATGCAGCCCATAATATATCACACAGCACAGAGCCACAGCAGATAGAAAGGTAAACCAAAATAGAGATAAGCATGTTGTTTCATTTAGTCAATTCAATAAGTGAAAATCAAAACCTTAGAGGCAGGTTTGCAGCATGATTGTTGTCCTTTTGCATCCAGTCCCTGTACATTTAGCCCATGTCTAAATAACTTTTCTATTGACAATAATTTAGCTCCGAGACCTGTTTTAATTAAATGCAAGTAATAATGTATTTAACTCATAATAATACTAGTTCAAAGAATTTGGAATCTATATTCTTAACCTCTAATGTGTGCATTTCTACGATCTACACTGCCTGGGGAGTTGCAATGGAAATTAATTGAACTTGTTTCCTATAAAGATATTTTGCATGAGCTCCAGCTTTTGTTACAGTTTCTACCTCATGCAAACCTTGCACTTCACACAGGAAAGAATCTTTAGCAGTGCCTTTTCCAGCTTGGGATTGCTGAAAATCAGAATAAGGGAATGAATACCTGGAAAAGCATGTTGAAGTAAGTAAACAAGAAACATCACATGATTTTGGTACTTTGTTGAATAAATTAGAGTCAAGATCAGAGATATAAAGTTGATGCTGTACATTATAAAGAAGGAGAGAATAGATTTCATGGCTCTGATGTGGGCATCCACACTGAGGCTGTTCATGGAGTTTGTCTGCATCTTGCGTTTGTGTCTCCAGAGAGAAAAGAGAAGGAAAACAGCAGAAAAGATGACTGCTGTGAATGAAATGCTATATACAAAGCCAGTAAGAAAATGAATAGGGTACAAATGTTCCTCTATTCTGATAGTTTCTTTCCAAAATCTTCCTTGGCAGGTGAAATTGAGGCTTTTACAAACAGCTTTCTCAATAATGTTGTAGACAAGAATTCCAATAGTCAGAGAGAAAATCACTGACCCCAATAAGAGCCATGGCACAATCCTGTCAATTTTCACTTTCAGATAGATGAAGAACCTGCTCCTGAAATTGGCAATTTTTATACAATAAAAAAAACAAAGGCAGGCAGAAAACCAGAAGTTGGAACAAGTAAAGAAGCTATAAACACCTTGAAGTAGTTGAAGTATGGGATGAACCAGAAGGCAGTAGGGGTAAATTTTTGAGAGAAAAGAATATGTCCATGAGAAGCACAAATACCAAAACCTGGAGCATCCCAGCAGCAGCAAGATCTTCTCATTAGAGTTCAGGATTTTCTTTTTGACCCAGCCAATGCAAAGTGCACAAACGATGACAGCATTTATCCACATGCCAGCAAACGCCTCCAGGGAGAAGATGGCCAAAACTGTGATATTGTATGAAGTGACATTGTGTTGGTGTGGAGAGTGACAAGCTTCCATGCTGCGAGCTGGGGAGCAGAGCTGAGCTGGCCAAGGGCGCTGTGGCAGCAGTGCCTGAGGCAGGGCAGTGGCTGCTGTTGGTGGAGTGTCAGGGATGGCAAGAGGAGCTTTATAGAGCTGCTGCTGCTGCTGCTGCTGCTGCTGCTGCTGCTGCTGCTGGGGGGATTTTGGTGCCGCTGGCCTTGGGAGCAGGGCAGGTGCAGGGATGTAAATGTGCTGGGTATCCCCTTACCCGGGGCCAGTGTCACCCTTGGCTATTTGAATGTTGGTTCAGGGGGGCTGCGTTGGGTGACACAAAGAGCGGAGATGTTTTTCTGCAGCAGAGAGTGATGTGATTTTGAGAGTGATCCCTGTTTGTTGAGTGTCAGGCTTCAGGACCTGGGTTTGTCTGTCCCTTTTTTGTATGATGATCAACAGAGCCCTGGCTGTGCTCAGCAGAGAACAACCTGGGGAGTAATTGTCTTTTTAAATGTGAGACTCCATGAGCTGCAAAGTTCAACCTAGATCCTGGAAAATGGGAATTTATTTTGCTCCTTCACAGGTGTTGAAATCCATGTTTGTTTTAGTAATGACATTGCCTTAAGAGTAACTGAAGAGACACATAGGGGGCAGGTGGAGCGAGACACGGAAAGTAAAGCTGGAATTTTTTACAGGTGTAAGTTGAAGCATATGGAGGAAAAGTGTAAAAATCGGTACAACTCCCTGTGCCAGGGTTCTGATCTCATCTGCTGGGAAAGTGAAGGGTTTTAAGAGTGGAACTCTGCTGGGTTTCCCCCACACTGCAATACCCTCCAGATTCCAAATTAATTTGGATCCTGATGCCTGTGGGGTTTTTAAGAGGCAAGGTGTGCTAAGCCCTGTAGGGCATGGACTGCCAATGGACTTTGGGTTAGTACAGGACCTGTCAGACTGGGCCTTGCACATCAGGACCACAGTTGCCAAGGAGATCTTGTCTGATGCTGTGGTTTAACCAGGAAAAATGAAAGCCTAACTAGGAACTCTATGGCTATGGGCAATGAACCACCAGCATTTTCTCTCTTCAGAATGATGATAGCCATGTTTTCTGTGGGATATAAGTGCCAGCAGTATGTTACATGAATATTCGTATCACATCCTCCTAATTGCATATTTTTGCCAATTATAAAGCCTTGGAATGTGACCCAGAGCAGTTTTCCATACCATGCCAGCACTGGGCAGCCATTCCCATTGACTTCTGACATCTCTCGTGTGTCAGCTTCTCCAGGCTGGGCACGTCCTTCATCTGTCCCCATGGGCTGTGCAGTGGGGCTGTGCTGATGACACCCTGTCCCCTCCAGTGGCAGCTGAGTGGGGCTGGTGCACAGGGCAGTGGTGCTGTGCTGCGTGTCACATTCCCAGGGATTTCACGGGCATGCAAGGAGGGACGTGCAGCGTGGTTTTCTGGGGCTGTGGTGTTTTGTGTGGTAACATCTGCAAGGTGCTGGATTTTCCTGCTGAGTCTTGTGGCGTGTGAGGCTGTGAGGGATGATGTTGCAGTAGATGTAGGGAATAAGATGGATCTTCCAGGGCTTTTTTGTGAGTGTGGTTGGGACTGTCATGTTAAAGGATGAAGTGCATGAGCAGCAGCAGGGGAAGAAGGGAGGTGTGGTTGTTGCTGTCCTTTCAAGGCCTTTCACTGGGGAGATGTGTCCAGCAGAGGTGTTTAAGATCTGCCCCTGGACCGGAGCTGGTGACAGAAGTGACCAGTTCAGGTTCTGCTCTGTTCATGCTGGAACTATTTCATGTTTCACCTGCTGTAGTGGGCTGACCTTAGGGAGCAGCCAGACCCCCACCCAGCTGCTCCTTCTCTCTCACCCACAGGCATGGCAGGAGTGAAAAACAGGATGGAAAATCTCATGAATCAAGATAAAGGCAGGGGGATCTCTCACCAGTTACTGTCACAGACAAAACATATTTGACATCAGGAAAATGAATTTAATTTATTTGCATATAGAAAGTAGAGTAGGATAATGAGGAAGAAATCAAAAACTAGATCACACCGCCTCCACCCCACTTTCATCCCAGCCTTATATTAACTCCTTCATCCCCGACTCCTCCACCTCCTACGCCACAGAAGCACAGAGGGAAGGAGAATGGAGGTTGTAGTCAGCTACAGCAAGTTGTCTCCTCCACTCCCTCCTCAAGCTGTTTCTCTGATACAGAGCAAAGCCTGTTACCTGGGTGTTTTACTGAGCCAGAGTGCACTGGGAAAAGCCAATGTCATCAGCAGGTCACAGCAGGCCAGGAGAGCAGTCCCACAGAGCAGGGAATCCTGTCCTTGCAGGCAGTGGGGCAGAGAGGACACGCAGGGCTGGAGTGGGAAGGGGGCTCTGCACCCCCTGAGCACCCGGGGCCATTCCTGCCTTGCTGTTTGTGTGTCAGTGACCACCCCTGGTGAGTGACAGGGGTCAGCATGTTCACACAGAGCTATCAGCCACTGCCAGACAGTGATGCAGCCCATAATATATCACACAGCACAGAGCCACACCAGACAGAAAGCTAAACCAAAATAGAGATAAACCTGTTTATTGCAGCCCTTTCAGTCAGTGAATACCAAAACATTTGTAGCAGGCTTGCAGTATGGTTTTTGCTTTTTTGCAACCAGTCTGTGTCTGTTACACTAAGAGTATAGAAATTTGGCAGAAAATAAACCCCTTGCTGGTCCTCAGAGATCAAAGGGCCTGGGTTTGTCTCAGCTTAATTTCTGATTATCGCATATTTGGCACTGTAAATCTTGTCATGTTCAATAAGAACTTTCACAATCACAGAATCACAAATAATGCATTTTATTGTAGAAATACAAATTTGGAACTGCCACTAATATATACACTCACTGGATTAACACTAAAGAGATTAAGGGGAAAAAAAAAAACCAAACCAGCAATGGGTAATTTATTAAACTCAACTTTACTATCAGTTTAGCCTATAAATGGAATTTTACCAGAATACAATCTGACAGAGTCAGAAGAGCAAATCTTAACAAAGAGGTGTTCCCTGCTTTGGGGAGGAGGGCAAAGCAATCCTGTTGTCCTGTCTAAGTGAGTCATATTCTCAGTCTGCCAGGGAGGATTTTAAGTGCCAAATCTCAACTTTTGGGAGAAGTGCAGGTGAGGCTGCAGTCAAAATACCCTACTGCTGCCATCCTAAATAGTGGTGGGCAGGCAGCTGATGTGGAAATAAGGGCTATCAAGGGCTCTGATTTGAAAGGCTGTGAGTCTTGGACAGCGGCTGAACACTTAATTAGCATCACTTCCTCTTCCACTGGGCTTTGGCAGAGGTAAAGGGCCTCTGCCTGATAATCCAACACCCCACCAGCAGACTCTCATGGCCATGTTAATCCCTTCACCACACAGAGGATTAGGTGTCATACCTACAGTCAGGGGGAATGACATTCTTAATAACAAGAGTATAACTCAAAGATTTACCTAAGACAAAAGTTAAATAATAATATATTTACTCACAATAATTCAGCTCAGTGAATATGAATGAAATTTTCTTGACTTAGATGGTGAAGAGAGAACATCTGTGTCATCTACACAATTGCATAGTTGCATTAGAGATTAAATTACTTTCTTCCTAGGAAAGATCAATGTTTGACATGGGTTCCAGCTTTTATCACAGTTCCTACTTCATGAAAAACTCACACTTCACACAGAGGAGAATCTTTAACAGTGCCTTTTTCAGTTTGGGATTGCTGAAAATCAGAATAAGGGAATGAGCACCTGGAAAAGCATGCAGACATATGAATATAAGAAGTATCAATGTATGTTCATTCTTCCCGGCATAAATTATTGTCAAGATCAAACATACAAAGTTGATGCTGTACATTATTAAGAAGGAGAGAATAGATTTCATGGCTCTCATGTGGGCTTCCATGCTGAGGCTGTTCATGGAGTTTGTCTGCATCGTGCATTTGTGTCTCCAGAGAGAAAAGAGAAGGAGAAGTGCAGAAGAGATGACTACTGTGAATGAAGTGACAAATCCCAGGCCAGTGACAAAATAAAGAGAGAAAACCCGTTCATCTGTCTTGATATTAAGTTTCCATGAATTTCCAGGACCAGTGGAATTGTTACATTGGCCTGTATCAGCAACGTCATAGACAAGGATTACGATAACTAGGGAGAAAATCCCTGAACCCAACAAGAGCCAGGGCACAATCCTGTCAATTTTTGCTTTCAGGTAGATGAAGAAACTGTTCCTGAAATTGGCAATTTTTATACAATAAAAAAAACAAAGGCAGGCAGAAATCCACAAGTGGGAAAAATTAAAAAAGGTTCGAAAACACATGAGTAGTTGGTGTGTGGGCTGAACATACAGGTATTTGGGGTAAATTGTTGAAAGGAAGTGGTATACCCATGAGAGGCACGAAGAAGAAAACCTGGAGCATCCCAGAAGCAGCAAGATCTTCTCATTAGAGTTCAGGATTTTCTTTTTGACCCAGCCAATGCAAAGCACACAAACGATGAAAGCATTTATCCACATGCCAGCAAAGGCCTCCAGAGAGAAGATGGCCAAAGATGTGGCCCCGTATGAAGTGAAATTGTGTTGGTGTGGAGAGTGACAAGCTTCCATGCTGCGAGCTGGGGAGCAGAGCTGAGCTGGCCAAGGGCGCTGTGGCAGCAGTGCCTGAGGCAGGGCAGTGGCTGCTGTTGGTGGAGTGTCAGGGATGGCAAGAGGAGCTTTATAGAGCTGCTGCTGCTGCTGCTGCTGCTGCTGCTGCTGCTGCTGCTGCTGGGGGGATTTTGGTGCCGCTGGCCTTGGGAGCAGGGCAGGTGCAGGGATGTAAATGTGCTGGGTATCCCCTTACCCGGGGCCAGTGTCACCCTTGGCTATTTGAATGTTGGTTCAGGGGGGCTGCGTTGGGTGACACAAAGAGCAGAGATGTTTTTCTGCAGTGGAGAGTGATGTGATTTTGAGAGTGATCCCTGTTTGATGAGTGTCAGGCTTCAGGACTTGGGTCCTTATGTCTCCTGATCACTGATGATGGTTACTCAGAGTGGGGTTTGCACTCAGCAAAGCACTGCCAGGGCAGTGAGGTGAGTAATAAAGTCAGGGAATGCTAATCTGAAAAACATTTGTGTTGATTTGCTCTACCCTTTGTGCCTTGTCTCTTCCTACCAGTCCCTGCTCAGTTCAGGCTGAGAGGATATGCAAATATTTTCTAAGTAAAATACTTCAGAGTATTATCCTTGTTGCCATCTGACTTTAGACACTATTTTAAGTTTTGAATAATACAGGAGGAAAAATAAATAGTAAGTTGCTTTTAAAATCATATTTATCTGTCCTGTATCTCTTTTTACTCGCCCTGAGCTCAAAGTTGACAACACTTCAGATTACATTATAACATGCAATAAAATTTTCCAGTGGTACCTGAGCAATGTCCTGGATGTCCAAAAGCCTGCTTGTTTGTCTCAGCGCTATCAGTTTATCTAATAAAAGATTATCTCTTTATGACCTTTGCCAAAATTGGTCCAGTCAAGGAATTTTGCTAACAGCCTGCTCTTTCATCCAGGTAGATATTTTTCATATCTGCTCCTATTTTTAATGCACACTTATTCATTCTTTCTATCTATAATTACAGATATTCATTATACTTCAAAAGCAGAGCAACCACTGTTGTTATCCTCTGCTGTGTATTTCAGATCTGAATGCTGAAGTTGTTAACCTGGAGGCATTTGACAAGTTCAGTCTTGTGTTGATTTCAAGCCCTGCAAGGGGAAACAGACTTACCTAAAAATTGGGAAGCTGAATGGGTAATTTTTTATCAAAAATATGATTTGTACCACTTTGATATGACAGTTTTTCCAGCTCAGGAGCCTTTTTTTTTTCATTCTTGCTTTTACAAAGGACATAAATTTCACCCACATTTCTGTCTCTATCTGTTACAGTGGAGTTGAAACCAGTGCAATCAGATTAACAAAAGGTATTATCTGCATTTAGTGACACCAGCTAGTGCCTGTGTCTAGGAATACAGAGTGGATCTGCCCTTGGATGTGGGAATACTGATGCGTACCAATTTTGGACACTTCATACAATGTGGTGTAAGAGACCAAAAGACACCTGCTGTGCTACTCAGAGTGGAAGAGCATTAGCATTTCCCATCACCAAGTGTTTTACAGAACTGCAAACAATGGAAGAATGTGCATGCAGTGCCCTCCAGGGAGGACAAAATGAAACTGGTGCTGGAGCCCCTGTGCTATGGAGACAGGCTGAGAGCTGGGGCTGTTCAGCCTGGAGAAGACTCCAGGGGGACCTTAGAGCCCAGTCCAGTGCCTAAAAGGCATACAAGAGACCCCCTACATATATATATATATGTGTGTGTGTGTGTGTGTATGTGTCCTCAGAATTACTTATCTTTAGACATCCTCTTTAGGTTCTTGAGTTATTTTAAAGCTAAGGGTACTAAAAACCAAGTGTTTTTCAGACTGCTCTGCTTTTACTTCAATTTTTTTGCTTTCCTACATCCACTGCCAAACATCTGAAAATATAGCCTTGGTGCTGTGTTTCGACTCTCTTTGCTTGCCTGTGAGAACAGCCTTGACATGATGTATCTTGAGACATGCTTGTTTTACTAGTAGTGTGTCCTGTTCAACTTAGGCGTCAGAAAAAATCATTCCTAAAAGCAAGTGTTGAAGAACACACCATTTATGCTGGGTGAAAGATTAGTGCTCTGGGGCCCTTCTTCTCCAAACAAGAAAAGATCTCTACTTTTTCCTCTGCAATGCAATCTCTTATGAATAGCTTCTTACTTTGATTTGTTTGGAGAAAAATATGTTGCTTAGGTTGAAGGACGGACTCCTTTCTAGGACAGGCACATTTTCTACTCAAAATCTACTTACTCTCTGCCTTGTGCTGTGGGTAGTGGTGTCATGGCACAAGCCCTTTCCTATCTAATTACTGAACATAGAGGTGAACATCCTCACTTCCATGACTTGTAGTTTCAGATGTGAGATGAAGGACAGGATTACACGCCTAAGTTAAAGGCACTCAGGCACTCCTGGGCACGTGGGAGCTGTGGGAATATTCATGCACAGCAAACTAGAGATTTATGGAGCCCTTCCTGACCCATGTCCCCTGAGAAAGAACACCTGAGCAAGGTGCCAGACAAGAGTTTGTGATCTCTGAAACCCACCTGGAAGGCCAAGGATTACTGCTATAAGTGACCACTTCTGGAGGCAGACAGTAGTAGGTTGCACATGGAGCATCAGTTCTGGGATAGGATCACCTGAGGGAAAACACTGTCAGGGCATTCACAATCATACCTCTCTTACTTCTAATCTTTACAATGTGATGTTAATTATTAATTGAAAGCAGCACTGGGCCAAATTCTAATGGCACTGGAGTGCTATAAACCTGGAATAATTCTGCTTGAGAGTGTGGCTTTTCTCGTGTGCAGTCGAGATCATAATGCTGACAGATAAGCACAGGGCAAGGAGTCAGCAATTTTGGGCTGGATGGAGAAGCTGTTATGTGAAGTCTGGGTGGGTCTTTCAGCAGCCACACTGAGGACATGAAGTTACCACATTTCTCTCTGCAATGTTCCTCCAAGTGGACTTAGGTAGTTGATAAGAGCAATGCCATCAGGTGCCATCCAGGGGGAAATCTAACTGTTACAATAATGTTTCAAAGGTGGAGAGGCTGATGCTGGTTGGCTGATGCTCCATGGAAAGCTCAGCAGCATGCCCTATATATTGTCAGAGATGAGAGGGACTGGCTTCTGTTCCCACTGCAAAAATGGGCTCCAGCATCTTCCCACTCTGCCTGACATTTCTGCTGTGTTCTGTCTATGGTTCTCCAATCTCTGTAAGTAAAACCTGATTTCTATAGGCTCCTCTCAGTCCAGAGGCAGCTCATACCTCATACTGGTTGTATTCCATTCTCTTGCAGGTAGGACACCTCTCCAGTGAAGCTGGTAAGTGCTGTGTGAGCTGGTTTGAGTTTTGAAGCATTTCTTTCTGCTTCCTGTGCGCCACCACATTCGAACACTTTATGTTTTGTCTGTCTTGCAGATGCTGGAGCTGGTGAGATATTCAAAGACATTCCCCATATCAACCTGGGTGAGTTCATGCCTAAATTCTCATGAGACCTGAAGGGTTGTGAGCATAATGCTGAATTTTCAGTATTGTAAAGGAGACTGATGGTCAGGTAGCTCATGGTAACAAGAGAATTATATTCAAGTGAGCTCTGAATTACCATCCTCTCTCTGTGACACCTGAATGTTTCCAGGACTGTAACCCTGTGTAAACAAGGCATGCAGATGTCTTTCGTTTCTGAAATTTGGACAGACCATGGTGCTAAGGCAGAAAAACACTCTATGAATTGGAAGGACTCTGCAGTCCCAAAAGCATTTTCTGCCCGTCTCAGTATGATTTTTATAAAGTTTTGCAAACAGATGTTTATTGATCACTGTCCCATTCTGTGACTTTTGTCACTGTCTGAGAGCAAGAAGAGATTATTAAATGAGACATGGATAATGATGCCACCACAAGACAGGCATTGACAAGAAGTAAATATTGAATAGAAACTAGAAACTGCTGTTACTTTTATTATTACTTATATCTCAGTTATTTTCTGTAGCTGCCCAAGGACATTAACCTTGTATAAGCAGGTTCAATATGGGTTATGAAATGGAATACATTTGAAGTTCTGTTGACACTGTCTTTGAATTGCATTTCAGCTGCTGGACTGGACCTCTTTCAAGGTGATATCTTGCTCCCTGTAAGTAATTAAAAGCTTTTTATTGCTTGTCCTAATTGTATTTTTGCTACAAATCAGCTCATCTCCCTACAGTAGATGCATCACCAGCTGTTAATTCCCTTTTCAGAAAAATCAGCGAAATGCCTTAAGAAATGAGACGTACAGATGGAAGTTTCCCATTCCCTATATTCTGGGTGATGACCTAGGTAATGCAGACACTTTACTCAGATTTTATCTCCAGTCCTTATTTGTACTGCAGTCACTGTGATAAAAAATTTGCCTTTTTCAGAACTGTCTCTCTCACATTAAAAATGTTAAACTTCACTAATAACTTCTTATTATAGTCTTGTTTATATCAAAATTATTTTTCTTTCTTCTACAGCTAACATAGCAAACCACAATTTAACCAAAATTCAATAATTTCTCTTTTCAATATTTTTTCCTTTGGTTCCATGTGTGTGTCTGTACACATCTTACCTCTCCAGAGTGAACAAACTGCAATGTATTAAAGGTTCTGTCCTTGTTTTCCAGACCTGAATGCCAAAGGAGTCATTCTCCAGGCATTTGAAATGTTCCGCCTGAAGTCCTGCATTGATTTCAAGCCATATGAAGGAGAGAGGACCTACATTTTCTTTAGCAAACAAGATGGGTAAGGATAATATCAATTTCTGTTTAGTTTTGCCGTGTGGAATCATCTGGGAATTCATTCCATTTGACTTCAGCAGTCTAAAGGTTTGTTGTCAGCAGAGAAAAGAGGCCACCAGGAAACAACTCATCTTACATTCTTAGACAAAGAGCTTGCAAGCAGCTGCCTCCCTCTGCTGACTGTTATTTAGAGGATGAGCTCTGAAGGTGAATCCCAGAATCCCTGGGTTTTCATCAACTTTCCTATTTTTTTTCCATTTCAGTGGAGACCCCCATGTACATTCTCTTAACTTACCAAGGATGTGAATGTGAATAGCAAGAATTTAAATCTGGAAATCTTTGGAAGACAGATTAAAAAAACTCCACAACAACAAAACAAATCAAAACAAAACAAAACAAAACAAACAAAAAACCCCAATCAATCAATCAATCAATCAAACAAACAAACAAACAAAAACACACAAACAAAAAAACCACCCAAAACAAAAAAACACGTCAAAAACTGTGGAAAACAAATTTATTGTAATATTTCTATTGTTTTTCTTTAATGAATGGTCTCTCAAAATCTGAAAAGGGTTTTATACACAGAAATTCAAGTTTTCAGGAACTGGAAGGATTTATTTTATTTCTTACAGTTATGTGTTTTGAAAAAATATCTAGAAAAACACAAAAATCTTCTCACTACATCAGCTGTGAATATTTCCTGTTTTCCCAGAAGTTCATGTTTCTGCCTTCAGCTCTTCCTTGAGTGTCCTACAACACTTCTCTTACAAGATTACATGCACCATGATTTTTGACAAGTCAGTGTTGAAGAGCTTAATACTGAAAATATATTTTCACACCTCTGGCCAATGCAAAGCGTGGTTGCTGTTAAAAAAGACCAAATGTTGATATTCCAAATACTCCTGGATCGTTCCTCTAGACCAAGTGATTGCAAAAACGTTCAGCCTGTTTTGATGAATTTACTGTTTCCACGTGTGTTGTATGTTTTATGTTTCTTGGCAAAATGGAAGCTGATGCAGGACTAAACTTCTGTGGCTTTCAAAAATGCAGGCTGAGCTTCCCTGACACAGAGGATAAGTAATAAGTGGTAGTTTCTGGGGGTTAGTCCACTTTCAGGCTAGAGTATTTGTAGGGTATCAAGGCATGTGGGCAGGATCAAAATAATGATTTATGTGACTCCTTTCATATTAAAAACTTTCATGATTTTTAAATCCAGTGAGCAGACTGAGAAGTTAAATACAGAGAAGAAAACTTTACTGAACAGAGAGTAAGCTCTCCCTCCTTCTCAGGTGTTGGTCCATGGTGGGGGACCTGCAGGCTGGACAAAACCTCTCAATTGGGTCAGGGTGTGACTACAGAGCAATTGTGGAACATGAGATCCTGCACGCTTTAGGATTTTATCATGAGCAATCGAGGATGGACCGGGACGACTACGTGAATATCTGGTGGGACGAAATTATTGCAGGTGGGTTTTAACATTCAAGTTAGATTTCGCAAAGTGCAGATTTATCAATATCCTATTTTCATTTCTAGATTTTAAGACCTACCTAAGGATAGAATTTTAGAAACAGTGGGCCACACCTGAGACCACTGTAAATCAAGAAATTTTGGTACAACTTCTCTGGTTAAAAATCAGACACTGTTTAAGACCAGAAGAGAGAGGCTCTGCTTGGAAATCAGGACTTTTTTTCCTCTTGATTCCATGACTGGTCTGCTTTTTTACTTTAAACAAATCACTTCCCCTCTCTCTGACTCTGTTTCCTTTTACCATGTAATGCAAACTGTAAACTTATTTAGATGGTGAGATTTGAGGTGGCTCTTATTTAAGCAAAGATCCTTTAAAAATCTAAAAGCTTTTTATTTTCAGAGATTCAGACTTCCCCAAAACTGGAAATATTCACTTTGCACATGAAAAAGCCTCAAAATTATTAGATCAGATGGGAAATATTAAATATTTCTCTCCTGCCCAGTGTGTCTCTGTAGGTTTTTGCTTTCAGGTTTAGTATTATCAGATTCAGTGTCTTTATGAGTTTCAGCAAACTCTTCACAATCCCCCTGGTCCTTAGGCAGTTTTTCCTGTTGTTCCCTGTGAGATCTGATTCTGTATTACGTAACAGTAATTTATTTGAATAGGAGTAACTAGAGGAGGGTTCTTTTAAATTTTATTTTTGATAAAAGGTGCAATTCAAGTATCTATAAGAAAACAATGCCAAGCTCTTATATAATCTCAACCCTTGAACTGAAGACCTTTGTGATTTGCAGAAGGGGAGGGCAGTTATGCAGAGAAACTGTAATTACCCACTAGGACAGTCATGTGCTCTTTTGTCTTTGAAAAAGAACACCAAATATTCTGAAAGCATTATTTGCAGTTGGAAATGCTGGCAAGCTCTTTAGACTTCTATACTAAAGCATGTGAAATGGCTCCCTCTCTTTGGCCTAGTGGATACCTTCATAACTAAAAACTTTCTCTAAGGACAAATTAGTTCACCAAGAAACCATGAGAAATGTGTTCCCAAAAGCCATTTCAGTAGAAATATCATATCAATATCGTAAATCTAGGGTAAAAATATCTTCCTTTTTTTTTTT
>WEKY01013819.1:205451-240597 GCA_013390045.1 Picathartes gymnocephalus | reverse complement strand
TTCCTTTTTTTTTTTTTTTTTTTTTTCCACAGAGAGTGCTAGGGCATTCTTTACTTCAAAGGAAAGCAGAACCTGAAGACACTCCAGGGCTGTCATGTTTGTCTCCTTTATGAGTTTCAGGGTCTCTCCTTCTCCATATATGATCTAATACCCTGGGAAATGTTTGCAACAATATTCACAGATTCTGGAATGGAGTACATTAATCCTTAAACTTAATCCTTCAGGATCATTACTATTAAACTATTCATTCTAATCTAACCTCCTATGTATCCCATTCTTTACAGCTCACTGATATTTATTTTTGTGTTTACTGAAGTCACCTGTGAGAGCACAGAACTTCAATCTAAAGGCACTGCTTTGTTGTCCAAATGACAAACACAAATCTTGCTAAGTTTCAATATTGTGTTGTGAAATAGTTGTTTTTGGATATATAATTTGTGCCTTAGAAAACTGTATCCAAGGGGACATGCTAATTCCACTTCCTTTCCATTTTCTCTAAAAATGAAGTATTTTTCTGTTCTTTTACCAGGCAAAGAGCACAATTTTGTGAAGTATGATGACAGCTACATCACTGATCTGAACACCCCCTATGACTACGAATCATTGATGCACTATGAACCTCTTTCATTTAACAAAAATCAAAGTGTCCCCACAATCACAGCAAAGATACCAGCATTTGATGACATAATTGGACAACGTTTAGACCTCAGTGCCATTGACCTGGAAAGGCTGAATCGCATGTACAACTGCAGTAAGTCAGAATTTAAACCATGGCAAACAGTTTCTTTGGTTATACTTGAGCCAGGCTGGTTTACCTCCCTTACGTCTCTAAACACACAAAAACTCTTCTCAAATGTGCTTGAGGAGGTATGGGACAGGACCTGTGGTGGGTAGATAAACCCAATCAGTTTATTCCCTTCTCATCCCTTTTTGGCTCTTCTCATTGACATTATTTTTGTAAAAATTAGTCAAGGAAAGTCAAACCATTCACACTTTTTCTTCCATGCTGCTTGCATGAGTTCAGACCTGTGGTTGTGTTTTGCATATGGTATGTGGGCAGCCTTGTGGTTTTTTGAGGTGAATGCAATTGCACTTTGCCCTCTTTTACTGACATTTGGACTTAATTAGATTATTTTGCACCTGAGATTGGCTAGGTCTAGAGTCCCACACTGTCTAGGTGTTTGCTGAGCAGGTTGAAGATGTTATCAGTGATCATGGTTGTTACTGAGAAGCTATTGTCCCCTCAGTGCTGCCAGCAGAAGCATCACCTTGCAGGCAAACTCAGCTGAACCTGCCCAGGGTAACTGGGTGGACTTTGCTTGGAGTGGAAGGACAGAGCTCAAGTTCATCAGTGAGAGAACTGCCATGAAGAACAATAACCTCAGCCGAGGAGTGGTTAAATAGACCACAGCTGGCAGAGGCACAAAGACAGCCACCATCTGTCAATGCCACATGGGGCTTGTTAGCCTTCTGCAAAGAGGTCAAAGAGTGTTGTCTTTATCTGGGGAATCCCTCCAGAAATCAAATGTTTCCTCTTCTGAGTCACTGAGCTCACATCTGCTAACTTGAGGGTTGTCTTCTCTAAAGGATGGTTATACTACTGTAAACAAACCCTCCCAAAATTAGAGCAGAAATTTTAATGAGCTAGTAGCTCACTCTGAGGTGACCATGTGTGTATTTTTTTTCAGCTTCAACTCACACCTTTTTGGACCAGTGTTCTTTTGAGTTTGAAAACATCTGTGGTATGATCCAGGGCACCAACCATGACCAGGACTGGGTCCACCAACAGGGCAGTGTGACAGGGCAGGAGGACCACACACTTTCTGGGCGCTGTAGAGGTAAAAGAAAGGGAAAAAAACTCTTTCTGAGCTGGGCTTTCTCCAGGGTTGACTACAATGAAGGGTTCAGAGAAGTTGTTAAAGACTCCAGAGAGCATTTGCACAATTTAGTGGAATGTCATCCACACCAGCAAGATCAAAGGGGACAATCTTAACTAGAGGTCTTTTAAATATAACCTAGAAAATTATTTGCTGCAAGTTCCAAAGTCTGTGTAAGAGTTACGTTACCTCATTATAAGAATCAAACAACACTTGTAGCCACTCACAGATGTTGTGTTTGCAATGCCGATGGGAAGTTAAGCTTGTGGAATTCTAGTTCTGGAAGTAGAAGAAAGTTGTAAAGATTTTATGATAGGAGTCCAGGGATACTTTTTATTTTGATGTAGTAATTTCACCATTTTTCAAAGGGAGACATTCTCAAAAATAGAGCAGTGAGTCCTAGACACAGTCACAGGGTGCTAGTTTACAGCTGAGAATAAAGACTAAGTCCCAACTGGCAGTTCTGAAAAACAAGAGCCTAATTTGTCATTGTTTGGACAGGGTAAACTACTGCACACTTCCAAGATAAAAGTGACTTCTGTGGTAAATTTTGCCTCAGTACAGGGGGAAGGAATCCTGACCTAAGGCACATTCAGCTGTGCTTTGTTCCTCTTTGACATGCTGCACTCAGGAGTAGTTTATTCCCCACAAGAGACCCATCCACTGAAAAAAACAGATCTCCAACCTTTTATAATGCTGGTAGTTATTGATCAGGCCCAAGAATACAATATAACTCAAGAAAACCACCTGATATTCTCTAGAAATACATGCTTCTAACCCTCAGCTGATTCTTAATTCTTTCTCTCCTCTTTCTGACCCTGTACAGTACAATTGTAACTGGAACAGCTAATTTAACTGAGTTTTTGGGTTTATCAGGTAAAATCCAATCTGCCTGAACTGGGCACTTAATATGCACTTAGGCTTTACCTTCCAGTGACTTAGTACAAAATAAGTATCAATATTATTTGAAGAGTTAATGAAGAGGGGTGGGTGCCTCTGAGGATCGCCAGAGTGTAGGAATGGATTGCATGAGTAGGGAGTGTCTCTCCTTTTGGCATCTCCAAAGGGTCATTGACTCCATCAGGAATTTAGACATTTTTGAGAACTGGTTCTGCAATCATCTCAAGTGGGGGGAAATTCTAAGTTTCTAACATAGATTGATCCTGTTTTGCCCAGACAGTTTTGTTATTCTGGCTAAACTGAAGGAGGGAAAGTTCAGCTTAGCATTTAGGGAGTCTGCTGAAGTCTGCCAGGGCCATATTCTAATTGCCATAGATGCTTATCTTTGCCTTTATTTGACTTTCTTATCAAAAAGGAGGTGGAGTCTAGATCATCTAGGGGTTTGTTACTATAACAATTTCAATAACAGGCTCACAGCCCTGCTTCTCACTTGGAGCAAGAGTGATCATACTTGGATTTAATACACTTAAATTTAAAATATGTTTAACTGATGGTCAAGTGTCATACATTGTGCAGAGCCATCTCTGGCAACGTTTTTGTGCATATGAGTTCAAAACATTGCTACCATGTGGAAGGGAAGGGAGAGAATTTTCCTGACTGATCAGAGAGAACCTGATAAACAGCTCAAAATGCTTCACTAACCCTGCAGGAAGCTGCACTGGCTTTATGCAGCTGCAGGTATAACTGCTGGAACAAGATGATCTCTAAGGTTCTTTCCAACCCACACCATCCTATGATTCTAAGATATGTTATCTTTGACAAGAGTCCATGGAACTTTCACACAACAGCTAAAAAAAATTAACTTATTAATTTAATCATTGACTAAATTGAATAACTAAAAAGCAACACAATACAGATAAGACATGACAACTTCATGTGGTACCAAGATATGATAGGCATGCAAATGGTGAATCCTTGTAAATATGAGGATAAAAGTAGGCACTTCAAAACTAAAGAACACTTCAAAAATGTTACAGGAAATAGAGGAGCAGGAATTCTTAAATAATTTTCTTATGGTGAGTCACTGAGTTTTGAAGTGTTTGGGCAAGCTGTAGGAAAAGACCTTCTGCACATTCAAGGTCAGGACAGTGCTAGTTTTGTGTCCAACCCCTGTTTATTATCTTTATTGCTGATAAGAAATTATCTTACTCTTTACAAGGTAATATAGCATGTGACTTCTAAGATCTCATTTTTACATTATCTTCAGTATAAATCAAGTAAAAAAGATGTTTCTACTAATTACGTGTGGTCAACATTGAATTCTCTGCCTCATATATCTCTGACATTCCTGAGGAATCCAAATTCCAATTAGACCAACTAATGCAAAACTGACATGAGCTGACAGCAGTGAATTCCATATATATGTGCTGAACTGCTACTCCTGTTCCTATCCCAGTCTGCCTTGGATGGTTATCACATGCCATTTCCTTTACTGTTCATGTTAAGTACTACTCTTCTGTTTACTAAAAGAGTGCAGTTGAAATGATGAATTTACACCATGCAGCTTTGCAGAAAATGTGTAAACAGGCAGTGGCAGAGTACCCTTTCTTCCCAGATGCTGGCTACTTCATGTACTTCAACACCAACTCTGGCCAGGCAGATGAGGTGGCAATCCTAGAGTCCCGAATCCTTTATCCAAAGAGAACTCAGCAGTGTCTCCAGTTCTTCTACAGGACCACGGGAAGCCCTTCTGACAAGCTGATCATCTGGCTTAAAGAGGATGATGGCACTGGGAACATTCGCAAGATGAGGAAAATTCAAACCTTTCAAGGTAATTCTGGAAATAAGATGAATATTGGTAGAGAGAAGGAGTTGTCTTCTGTGCCCATGAACGCAGAAGACTGGCTCAGAAACCAAAAGATTTTCCCAAAGTTACCAGAATATCTTGCAATACAGCTAAGAATTTTGGTATTACATGAGTGCATTTAGCAGAGAAACCGTGGTTGTAATAATGTAATTTTGGTGCTTCATGGTAGAAGTCACAACATTCCTAATGTTACGTTACACTCAGTGATTGAGAGGGACCCCAAGCCATGCTGGAGACCACCTGAGTGTCTCCACTGGCTGTTACATGATCTGAGAGCGGGCTGTTCGGGTGTAAAATACCTGTGCTCCCCTGCAGTCAGTAAGAACTCCAGACTGATTTTTACATAGTTGGAAATATAAAAGCATATGCAGTTGTGGAAATGTGAGCTGGATTCCCACTTTGGGTGATTTGCTAAATAGGACAAACTCAGCCACTGCTGCTCCATGTGGTTTATGTTGTCAAAACACAAGACCTGTCATACCCTGACTACATCAGGCTTCAGCAGTTTGCAGTGAAGGATAAATACATGAAAAAGCATCAGGAACACATTGGGTCATTGATTTCCATCCTCTTGTTTCATCTTAGCCCTTAGGCTGTTGCCCTTTATCCTATAGGCTGCCATTCCCTAAAGTGTGAAGAATTCCTTGTACAACATGTCCAAAGCATTTAGATGACAGAGCAAAGTGAATATATTTCAGTCACAATATCAAATTAAGATCTCTGGCTTTCAGGACTCTGTGAGGGGTCCAGTTGTCTGAAAGTGCAGCCGGGATGGATGGCTAGGGGCAAATTGCTTCATGATATCTCTAATCACACTAATGGCAATGTTTTGCTTTCCTTTTACCAAAGCGGATAGTGACTCCAACTGGAAAATTGCCCACGTAACCCTCAACGCTCAGAAGAAGTTCCGTTACCTCTTCCAAGGACTGAAGGGCAGCCCCAGCTCTTCATCGGGTGGGATTGCTATTGATGATGTCACTCTGACAGAGACCCCCTGTCCCACAGCTGTGTGGGTCATTCGCAACTTCAGCAAAATCCTTGAGAACTCATCCATCAATGTTATTGAAAGCCCCCGGTTTTACAGCCCTGAGGGTTATGGATTTGGCATCAGCGTGTTGCCCAACTACCAAAACAGTGGCTACGCTCGTGTTGCCTTCCACCTGTGCAGTGGAGAGAATGATGCAGTTCTGGAGTGGCCAGCTCTGAACCGCCAGGCCACACTCACAGTGCTGGACCAGGACCCCGATGTCCTGAGAAGGATGTCCTCGAGCAAAAGCTTCACCACAAGCAAGGACCACGTTATCTCAGGTAAGTGGTGTCTGCCTGGAGGAATGTTGACAATGACAGCCAAGGAATCTGAATGACAGGGCTGAGTGTAGGACTCAGAGCTGAGAAACTTTGGCCATATTTCCCAGTTTGGGACACTTTCCTGGGTACATCCTCCCTGTGTGTGACTCAGAATTCCTGCCTGTGGAAGACTGTATAATACAAAAAGTGGCACATATAAGGTTGGTGTTATTATGAACAACGGCTGGAATATCTGAGCTTGACTCTAAATATAGATTTTTCCCAAGAGCTGACAACTCCCATTCTACCTGTGGTTTGTCCATTGTGATAGGTGACACATCACCACAGGTTGATGAAGTGCGAGCAGGAGGCAGTATTCTATCACTAAATCAACAATAATTTAAGTTAAAACTGCATTTCGGAGGCTCAGTCAACTTCAACATATTCAGTGAACCTCAGTCTACATGGTCTGAATGCACAGCATTCACCCTTTCTCATGGATATGTTAATTCAAAATTGTGCAGCCTGGAGAAGAGAAGGCTGAACAATCAACGTGACCTAATTGTGGCTTTTCAGTATCTGAAGGGAGCCTGCAACAAAAATGGAGAGAGACTATTTACGAAAGCATAGAGTGCCAGGACAAAAGGGAATTGTCTTCAAACTGAAAGAGAGCAGGTTTAGATAGGCTATTAAGAAGATATTCTTTACTCTGGGGATGGTGAGGCCCTGGCACAGGCTGCCCAGAGAGGCTTTGGATGCCGAAGTGTTCAAGACCAGGCTGGATGGGGCTTGGAGCAACCTGGTCTAGTGGAAGGTGTCCCTGCCCATGGCAGGGGGTTGGAATGAGATGATCTTTTAGGTCCCTTCCAATCCACACTATTCTGTGATTCTATGATAGAAATAAGAATAATAGGACAAAACTGAGTTTGGTACAGAATAAAATACTACATGTGAATCTTCATCCCCTTCTGCTTTTTCTAGTGGAAGTTAATTACGTACTTTTTCAGTAGGAGCTTTTAAACCCTAAATATGAATATGTTTAACAAAATCATAGTAATGATCAAAATCAGCTAAATTCTAAACGATAGGTACTTAGAACCTGGTGGGGGACTGTCCTTACTCAGGAGGCAATTCTTAGCTGTGACAATGAGAAGGTAATTTGTGTTTGTTTAGTTCTCAGTGAAAGAGGACCTATGGAATTTCAATGGTCTCCTATAGACTAAGAATCCTCATGCAGACCTAACCTGAAGATTACCTGGCACCTTTATTTTGTCAGTCCTCAGGGATTTGTTTGGGAGTTTCCGGTGTGAGCTTAATTTTACAGCATAAATCCCCTTTAACACAGTAATGCAGGAAAAAGTCATGTCCTACTTTGAGCTGCACAACTTTGTGGTTCTCATTTTCTCTTTGCAGGTAGTGGAACTATAATATGGGATAAACCATCAATTGCTGGAAGATTTGACGAGTCGTGCAATTGCAACAGAAGTGTGGCCTGGGGGTGGAGTAACTTCATATCCCACAGCCAGATGAGACGGAGAAGCTTCCTGAAAAATGATGACCTGATTATTTTTGCAGAATTTAATGGTAAGAACCCCTTTCCTGATTCTCCTTACCAAATAGGTGATTTTTTCTATTTTCATACATTCAAATAACTCTTGTCCTCTGTCTCCGAGATCTCTTCTAATGGGGATCAACTTTAAAAAACATTTTTGTGTCCCAGTGTTAGGTGGGTGAGGTTGACTAAAGTGATTGTGGGTTAAGAGGGATCTAAATGACAGTGAGTTTTGAAATGTTAACTTCTTAGATATCTTTAAGAACCCTGACCAGTAGCTATGTCCATTTCTAAACAGCAAACATACTAGAGGCCATCCTCACTGTATTTCCAAATAGAACAGCCTCACTTGGCACAGTTTTTCAAAGTACAGAACATCACAGATTTACCTAACTAGTTTCTGTAATTTCAGTGTTATTTTCTATCTTTTGCTTTAAATTCAAAGAACTTATTTTGGTACAGCAAGAGCTCTGTAAAGGGAAAATGGACAAGGAGCACCCTCTGGTACACAAAGCACCTTGTGAGTCCCTGACGTGAGGCTACATAGAGCATCACTCACTGATTCTGACGTCTTTCTCCTTTTTTTAAAGATATAATTCACCTCAATAACACTGAAGTTCCTGTTGAACCTGTGCAATCTGCCCTCACGGAAGGCCTCATTCTTGAACGGCAGAAGAGAGCAGCCCAGGACATGGAACCCGCTCAAGACCGGCTGCCTTATCTGCCAGACCCATGTGACCCAAACCCTTGTCAGAATGATGGAGTTTGTGTGAATGAGAAAGGAAAAGCAAGCTGCAGGTACCACAGACCTCCTCCCTCCTTGCCCTGGCTTTCTTCTTCAAGTGATGCAGCTAAAAAGTATTCAGAGCTACAGACCTCAGAGGTCTAAGCCAGCAGGTCTTCAAGGAACTGTAGAAACAAAACACTTTACCACAGTTACTTGTCCCTACCAGCAGCCAGGAGGGCAGGTTTCTTTGCTTAAAGCAAAGAAGCCCCACTCTATGGTGCTTCCAGGGTGTGTAAACAGCCTCCTAACAAGGTGGGAATGTTGTGACATTAACCCCTCCAATGGGAACTGCTCATCTGGGATAGCGAATGTGAAGATCTTGGGGTGAGGGCATGACAAGGTTCCTGATCCACTGAATCTGTGCTTTGTTTTCCCAGATGCCCATCAGGACAAGCCTTCTTCTTCACTGGTGAGAGGTGTCAGTCAAGGCAGGTCCACGGGAACATCCTGGGAATGTTGATTGGTGGAATTGCTGGAACGATTGTCTTAACTATCGTCCTCATTTCCATGATGGCTAGAAGATAAAAAACTGCAGGGGGGACAAATCTCAACCTGTGGTGTTTTTCCACAGTTCATAAGATACCAGTTTTCAGTGAAAAACGATAAACACAACAAACACTGTATAAAATCAGTCATCATATGGATGTAAAGCTCTGCCAACAGCTTGGCAGCAGTCTCTTTTTTTCCAAGGGACGTGGCAGTTAAAGTGTGTCATGTAGAGCTGCTGTTTGATGAAAATTCATACACTGCCTTTCTTGTATGTTTTTTGAAAGTTTTGTTTCTTCACCCCATAGCAAGCAGCAGTGCTGAGAGCCTATGCATTTACTCTCAGCCACACTTCAAACTTAGATTAAATACCTGGTAGAACCTCTGAAAACACTGGTAAAAATCACACCAAAACATGTATATTAAGATTCTGGAAATGTTCCCACAAAAATTTCTCAGAATTCTAAAGGGTACAGATACTTATATAAGTCAGTGCATCATCACTCACTTTCCCTGGGGCTGTGCTTACACTAATTAGCTATTACACAGAATTCATAAACTCTTGCCCATACCACCTTGCCCATACCAAACCAACATAAGTACTTCTAACGGTAGGGAACAGTTTCCCATCCTGATTCACCCCAAAGTTCCAGGAACAGGTTCACCATTGGCAAACACAGGCCTGATTCCCTGACAATCAATCAGGGCTGTACCACCTGGCTGCAGTATTTGATATTGGCCTCAAATCTAAATCTTCATGATTCTACCATATTGTTCATTAAATTTTGTAACCTTTGTGTGCATTATAAACAGTTTTCAGGTTCTTCTCAAGACAGGAGTCCTGCCTTTAAAGTTGTACAGGTTTGAAATAACTGGTTCCACAAATGTAGTATTAGAGAAATAATTTATATAAAACCATTCATCCTGCCTGGCACTGGTGATGTATATTCATTACAGAGTTTATTCGATGAGTCCTCCAAGTGTGATTCTCCTCTGAGACGAGACCCAAACATACAGACTTTTCACAAGGCACTCCTTGCATTCCTAACACTACTATGCATTAAATAAATGCAGTCCCCTCTGTGGCAGAGGGCAGCAACCATCTCTGTCTTACCACATTACACATCAAGGGAAAGAAAAATATTCTTAAGGGCATAAAGCTTCCTTTTCTTCAAAAAAGCACCACATGGAGCTTTCAGTCTTTCCATCTGAAAGAAGACCACACAGGAATCATCACAGTCTTCATTTTATGGATATCAAAAGTGAAGATCTGAAATGGGCCTTCTCAGTTGGGAATTTTTGGTTCCAGAAAATCTTAAATAGAAAGTGGAGACCACTGTGGCATTGCCAAACTCTAATATGAGGGCAGGAGAGAAGCTGTGAGGTACTTGTGTAACTACACAGGATTTTGGGATCATTCACAGGGTTGATAGGGCAAATACCAAATCTACTGGACAACAATTGTGTGAAGCACTGCAATTCATGGCTCAGTACTGCATAGTGATAAGCACCCATTTAAGGGCTGAGAATTCTTCACTCCCAGTGTCCTTTCTTGAACTCGGAGGCCTTCAAATCCTTGCAATCTCCTCTGGGATTGGCAGATTGTAGAATTCCATCTCTTTTAGCTTCCCTGACTTACACTTTAACCAGAAATTATTATCCCAGAAGAATGCACCAAGGCACAGTTTAGTCAAAATGAAGCAGTCCACTTCCTGGTGAGTCCCAGGTACTTTTTATGTGTGTCTTGGAAGAGCTCCTTACAGAGTTACAGGGTGTAGCATTGGCAGTGCTTCAATTAAGCAAGGAGTATGCCTTGGAAGTATTTTCAGTGGATGAGGTGGATGGCTCTGAAGAAGATACTCTGTATTTTCCTACAAAACAAAGCACAGGGGTTAGACAAGGACAGAGAGCCTGGGACATGTTGGCACTGCAAAGTAAGGACAGTCACACCTGTGCTGGTGGCTGAGGTGGCTCTGCCTTGCCCTGCCACCCTGGCACTGCCTGGATTACAGCAATACCAGCAACCACAGAACTCCCTCTGTTTGGTGACACAGCCAGGATGTGTCAGCTTGAATTGCCAACTGTGCCACAGGGCAATTATTTTCTCACACAAATGGAGGCACTTTGTGCTTCTTCTGGAGCATGGAGACACATCCAGAACACAACACAGCCACAGGCTCCTTAGATGAATCCCAGCTCCCTCCCTCTTATGGCCACAAGGCTCTAAACAAAATCCAAGTGTCACTTCTTCACATCTCCTCTGAACAATGTGTGGATACAAAAATAGGACACTTAGAAATTAAATGTTATTTCCAGAAATGTTTTTTGCAAAATTAAATCATAACTGAAATGGTGATGCCCACAAAATGACAGCCAGAGAACCTTTGAGGAAGTACAGCTCCAAGGTGGTGAAGAGTACATGAATAATGGATGAACTGTGCCATGATCCCATTAGCTCAAAACAAAACTCAGTTAGTGGGGTTTAGAATTGGTGAAACATCCAATAATTGTTTTAGAGATAGACAGTACTGCTGCTAGCATTATGCTACAATAGACTTATTCAGTTTCTTTGCATGAGAAGATTAAAAACCATCTATGGATGCATGGAGAGACAAATAGATTGATGGATATCAGGACAGACAGACCATGAGAGCAAGAATGAAGGCAAAACCTTGTTTGTGCTTCAGTAAGGGAGATCTGTTGTCACGTACCTGTTTTCCCACATAAGTTGTTAAAGGTTCTTGAAAATGGGTAGCTCATAGCAAGCATTGGTGTCACCAGGATCAGGGAAGATGACTGTAAGAGAAAAAATTGCTTTTTTTGTCAGAAGTCTGGAACTGTCTATGTAGCCCCATTTTAGGGAATTAAAAAAAAAGTTCCAATAAACTTTGTTTCAGTAGTATGAGCAAACAATCCACAGAAGGCCAAGCTAGATGTTTGTGAGGTATCAAGTTCACATGTTTGCATGTCCATGGTAGAGATCAACTTTAAACCAAACTACAGGGCACAAACTGCTTGTCTCTAACTCTTGGCCAGGGAAGTTGGCTTAGGCTCCAGAGTCTGTCCTAACAGGCAGTATGGGATCCTGTTCCCTTCTATGTGTCAGTATGGCCTTTAAGGTAGCCACAAAAGCTAAGATTTATGTGAATGGGGATTGTTCTTGACAGCCAGCTGCTGGGATAATCCGAGGCAAATTTAATTTGACACGCTAGAGGGCATTGGAACACAACTCTCTGCAGTCCAGATGCCAAGGAAGGAAGGACCTTTTTGCTACGAAAATGAAGTTTCTTTTTTGGTTCTGGAGTGATTTGAGAATTTAATGGGATTCCTCCGAAGGTGTATTAAAAAAAGGTATGGAAAACACATCTTTTTCTGTTCAGTCCTTCTTCATTAATTAATTGTACCTTACTGGGGGGAATTCGGCAGTGTTGTGTATTGTCACCTGTACCATAAGGTGATAGAGAAAGAAGGTAGATGAATCACATAAAAAAAGCTTAATCAAAGACTTTGATATTGCTTTATTTGCTCATACTCAGACCTCAACGGGCTGGAGAAATGGAATGACAGGAATCTTATGAAGTTCAGCAAAGGGAAGTTCAAAGTCCTCCTGTCCCTGGGGAGGAACAAACGCAATGCCAGGACATACAGGGGACGGTCTGACTAGGACAGCATAAAGACAGAGCCAGACTTTTCTCCTGGGTGCCCAGTGGAAGGACAAGAGGCTTTGAGAACAAATAGAAATACAGGAAATCCCACTTAAGATGAAACTTTTTCACTGTGAGGGTGGTCAAACACAGGAAAAGGCTGCACATAGAGATTGTAGTGTCTCTGTCCTTGGAGCTACTCAAACCCCAACTGGACACAGCTCTGAGCTCTAGCTGACCATGCTCTGATGGGAGTGTGGTGCAAGATGATCTCTCCAACTTCAGTAATTCCTGTGGAAACTGGAGTGATTTGATCCAATGCTGCTCTTCTGAACTGACAGTTCAACCTTAATGGACTCCTTAATTCCTTGGAGCCTATATTCTCATCTTCTTAATTATCCTTGCTTTTAAGTTGGCTTCCTAGTTCTTTAGCAATACCTGTACAGGCTCTTCTGAATAAATCCTGTTCAGATACCAATAGAAAATCAAGATTTATTGTCATATAAGGGTGATGCCAGCACTATTGGCAGCTCAGGAAAAGGGGGAGGTGGGTGTTGGAACAAGATGATCTTGAAAGTCCCTTTCAACCCAAACCATTCTAAGTTTCTTACACATCCTGGCATTTTTTGGTAAGGTGTTATAAATGCAAAAGTGTAAGTTGAAACAATAATTCCTCAAGAAGCCCCCCTTGCATTTCTTTCAGGTTGTGAATAACTAATAGTGTCAAAGAAATTTTCTGTTTTCTAACTAAAAGTTTCAGTTACATTTTCTAGTTTCTTTCTTGTGGAATTTAAAGCAAATGTTCACTAACTGCCTTCTCATTTTTTTACCAATTATAGTGAAAAGAATGAACTTTTAAAAGGGATATAATCATATTTATGTTCTTAGTGTCCTCTCTGGCTTGTTCTGATAAATAATCCAGAATTTAAAGTGCACTGGAGAATGTTAGACTACTCAGCAGTAACTGAAATACATTCTTAGGTCAAGGTTCTAACCTTTGATTGCTGTGAACTCCATTTGGACGATAGATTCCTCTTCAACAGGGCTTCTTGTATCTATTTGTTCAAAAAATTGGTCAATCAGTAAATACAGAAATTCTGTTCAAATTCCAACAGTATTTTGACACAAGGTATGAAATAGTTTGAATCCTTACCTTCTTATCCCATAGAGTCCCAAACACCAAAATGAATAATCCCTAGGAGACAGATAATTATATGCATTTTGATGACACCAATCTTTAATTGCAGTATCTCATAAGTATCTCCAACATTGTCCGTGGTACTATTTAAACTCTGAACTCTCTGATAGAGGGCATTTTCCTAATTGCATATCACATAGTGGACTGTTGATTTGGCAGTTCCCCAGGCCCGGTCTATTTAAATTCTGTGTTGATCTGGTCTACAAAGTGACAGAGATAGTTTGGTAGCACTACGTATATTTGGAAGAAGAAATGTTTCTATATGGAAGACATGTGCTACCTATGCTCTCCAGGCAAACTAGTAGGTTCCAAGAAAAAGGCCAGTGAGTTTGGTTTGAAGAACACAGTTTTGATGCCATTCTTAACAGTGGCAAATCTTAAGAATTCTCTTTAAAGAGAGAGTATACATAACTATTTTGTCCTTAAGAAATCTTCTTGTATTGGGATCCTACTGGCCACCTAAATATGTTGCAAAAGTCATACTGACTGAAAACTCTCAATCACGTATTTTTGCCAGTTCCTGTCTTTATCCTTAGTACTGCTCAGCTGATCTTGGTGACTTTCTTGTTGTTTATGCTGGAACCCACAAAAGCATAACATGATGCCTCCAGCTGCACTATAAATGGAAACAGGGATGCTCAGGTTTGCCCACCTGAACATAACAGGGCTGTTTTCCTGGTCTTCAGCAGTGAAGTTGATCCCAAAACTACTGGCAAACTAGGGAGTTATCTTTAGGTCAGCTTTATCTATATGACACATCTGCTGAGGCAGCTGAGAATATGAAATACTGATGAATTCTTGGAATGGGTTTACCAAAGAGTCCTTTTGGAATAAGGATGTGTAAGGCAAACCTGAGCTTTTCCCTGCTTTTCCTATGCCGTGCCAAGCACAGCACTGCAATAATGTCTCTATGTTAAATCATGATAGAGGAAACAAAAATTTGTGCAACTCACCTGCAAAGCATTGAGCAGACTAAAGAGGATATGGAAAGCTTGATGACTGTTATTGATGATGGTGGCAAGGCCGAAACCCCAGGTGAGGCCTAACAGTGGTGTCAGGATGGCCACACTTTTGCCAATCTGAAACAGAGATTTCCTCTCCTGCCCACTTGACCTATCCCCAATAGTTGGCCGCAGTATTTTTATTATAACAACTGCAGCAATGAACAAGTTTGTGGCCACGATGATCAAGGCAGGAATGACAAAGGCCAGAAGAGCTTTGCTGTCCTTCCAGTTGAGCCAGCAGACATTCTTTCTCATGTAAGTGTTCTTTGGCAGCGTGACAGCGATGGTGGTGACTGCAATGACAAAGGGGCACACGTATCCCAGGCAGAATGCCACCGCCTTCTGAGCAGTCTTACTCGTGTTGTGTAAGATAAACACCAGTCTGTAGAAAAGGATGAGGCCCAGGCTCAGCATCCAGAAAAAGACACACAGATAGAAAAAATGGATGAAGAAGGTGGCCATGATACAGATGTCTCTGCTTATCTGCTGGTTTTGATCCGTGATGGAGGCAGTGACAATGAACCAAACGTCAGCAATCAGCAGGGATGTAGCAATGTTGAGAATACATACGTGGCGCATGTAGGAGGTTGTGTTGTTTGTCACGTATTTCCAGACCAAGGATTCAATTATGATGCAGACCACCAAGCTCACGATTGAAATGGCCAGGCCAATGTAGGAAATATAATCTTCAAAGGTTGGCTCAAGGGATCTATCAGGTGACATCAGGATGGAGAATGATGTCAAGTGATTGCAGGAGCAAGTGACATAATCTCCTAACTCTGTGGGTGTGCAGCCACTAGTATCCCAATCCCCCCTGTGATTGTTGAGTGTGAAGTTCCAAAAGACACACTTGGGCATCTTTAGAGATGAGTTTTTCTTTTCAAATGTCATGTTAACATCAAACTTCTGGTTTCTGCTGCTGCTCAAAGTTGTTGTTATCAATAAACCGTTCACATATTGGAACATATTCTGGGGCAAAATATGTCCAAGTTTCGAGTACATCACACTGACAATGGTTGAATTTTGGGTTAGAGTCTGGATTTCTGTTTCACTAATGAGCACGTTGACCGTGAGGTTTTCTGTACTGCGGAAGTCCTTGTTATAATCTGTGTTGTTATTTTCCTTGACAACTATCCCTTGGAGCTGGACGGTGTTTGCAGAGACAGAAGGAATGGTGTTATTAACTGGTTGGAGGCGCAGGGAAAAATTTTCCACTGACTGTAGTAACAAAGAACTTTGCTGTGTCTTCTCTTTATTCAGGTGTTCCCAAGCTTCAGCTGTGGAATCATCAACAATCAAGTCCACTGTGGATAGGAAATTCTGGAACAACAACAGAATAATGCAGTTACTGAAATCCCATACAATTAATTGTTGTTTCTGATGGTAATTTATGCATGGTCCTAGAAGTGACTTTTGAAAAAGCCCAGCATTTTCTCTTTTGCTCAGTCCATGTGAAGCCTTCTGTTCTTAATGCTCTGCATACTCTGTTTGCAAGTTAAGGTTTCCAAAAGAAGAGCTGTGTTACTATTTTTTTACATATTATTTGGTATTTTTGGATCTCCAGCCTTCTTTCCTTTCTTTCTCAGTGTTTGTGCTGTCTTTGATTTCTTGGTGTCTCATGTAGGTCTCTCTAGCTACAAACCATCAAGCCTTTTTTGCACTTTTCAGAAGAGCAAAGCTTTTCCTCTGGATCTCACAAGGCTCCCAACTATTTCTAAGGTTTCTCTTGTTATTCATTTGTTGTTACATCCAATTTATTTTCCTTGCTTGATCATGGTTCCTGGGATTTACTCTCCCTATTCCTATTTCAACCTTTTTTTTTCCTATTCCTACTTCTACTCATGGAGTCATAGAGTCACAGAATGGTTTTGACATTTAAAGGTTGTCCAGTCCAACCTCCCTTCCAAGGGCAGGGACATTCAACTTGATCTTGGACACTTCCAGGGTTTCGGGCATCCACAACTTTTCTGGTAAATCTATTCTAGTGCCTCTCTACCCTCACAGTAAACAATTTATTCCTAATACACAATCTAAACGTGCTGTCTTTCAGTTTAAACCGTTGTCCCTTGTCCTGTCACTACCGGCCCAGATAAAAAATCTTCTTATAAGCCCTCTTAAAGTATTGAAAAGATGCAATAAGGTCTTCCCTGAGCCTTCTCTTCCCAAGGCTGGACAACCCCAACTGTCTCAGCCTGTCCTCATAGGAGACCTGCTCTAGCCCTCTGACCATTTCTGTGGCCCTCCTTTGGACCCACTCCAGCATGTCCATATCCTTCTTGTCCTGGGGATCCCAGAGGTGGATGCAGTGCTCCAGGTGGGATCTCACCAGAGCAAAGTAGAGGGACAGAATCACCTTCCTCGACCTGCTGGTCACACTCCTTGTTAAGCAGCCCAGGACATGTTTAGGTGTCTGGGCTGCAAGAGCACATTGCTGGTTCATGTCCAATTTTTCATCCATCACACCTGGTCCTTTCCTGTCTTGGAATGCTGGAGATATCCATGTGTTCCTAGAATATTTCTAGTTGCTAAGCTTACAGCATCTTCTCTTTCATGCATAGGCCCTTTGTCCTCATCATTTTGAGTTTTCATAAACTCCTGTGTATCTTTGTTGTCACTTCATCTCATTCCCTTAACATTTCCCTTATCTTGATCCTAAGAAAGTGTGAAACTTCTTCATGGAGAACATCATCCTCTGTGACAAAAGCAGCCAAAGGGCTTGGTAGGTGTAGATAAGACTTAAAATAAAACCTTACCTGCATAGTGAGCTCCTCTGCCTCTGCTGGGATAGAGGAGACCATATCCAGGATGGTAACGATTGCGCCTAGATTTGCTGAAGACTTGTTTATTGTGGTTAGCTCCTTTCCAGTCTGTTCCTTAAGCTGTGCAAGGTAGGAGGGTAGTTGTTCTTTTGCCTCGGGGCTGTTGACCAGGGACTGGAACAGAAGATAACAGCACATCACATGTGTGAAATTCTCTATCCTCACTGAGAGAAAGGTGACTCTGGATGGTTTGTGGGTGGGAAGAGCACAGTGGGAGGATACCAAGGTTGAAAACCAAGACCTGGCACCCACCTGTCAAGGGCAGTGGCCAAGGGTGTGGGCACCGTAGGAAGGGCCTGGGGATGAGGCTGGGCAGTGGCCCGGAGTTGTTCCTACAGCCTCACTGTTGGTGTGCTCTGTCATGCTCTGGGCTTTTGCCTGAGCACGGCTCAGGGAAGGCTCCAGGCCAGCAATTGCCCCTTATGGATGCCATGGACAAGGTTACCTTGCCTGGGAAACAGAGCATTCATGTGTATGGACATTATCCATGCAGTGCCTCAGGCCCTCTGGGCCCTGGGAGTGGCCTCGGCTCTTTGGATGGTTGGTGTAAACAGAGCCAAACATTCTTCATATCTTTTAAAAGAAACTTTTAAATGCTTCATAAATTTTCGATTATGATAAGCAAAAGTCATGCAACCAACATTTTTGCTCTTTCTCCCCACCCACCTCCCCACCCCAACCTCTATAAACCCGTGAGTGTTACCTCAGCACTACTCAGCAGATCACTTATTGGTCCAGACAGGCAGTCATTCCTTGCAACCTTCCATGAGCTGTTGATGCACTTGTAAGTTGTATTGCCTCGGGTAAAACCATTTGGATTTTTTACATCAAAGCATGGCTTTATTAATATGGCCCCTTCTGTTCCAATGCCCAATCTGTCTGAGCAGGAAATTTTCTTACCTGTACAGAGAGGAGACAGAGGTAGAAAATAAGAAGCAGGGAGATGAATAAATTACCCCCATAAAACTTGTGATGTGTTCAAAGATCTTTAAACTAGGATTTCAGCTTATTGTCTTCATTAATTATGATCTTTCAGGATGTATATATCTCACATTCCCAATTTTTATGAATCAGGAAATTAAAAAGGAAATCTAATAAAGCTCCGATTTTTGAGTACTGAATCAAATCAATGAACTAACACCCAAAGATTTAGATTTATCTCTTAGATTACAGGGTTAGACAGAGCTGGAGTCGGATTATATTGACCATTAAGTGAACAATAATTCATATAAAGTTTATTCCGTTAAGGTTCTTAATACAGATATCTCCAGCATTCGCTAACAGGAAATTCATTAAGACCTTGACAGTGAGGCCTCAACACCTTTTTGATGAACAGTGAGTGTTGTTAATTGCCTTTGATTGGCTTAGTCATATCAGTAAGTATCTGCTGATCAAAGTAATTAAAGTGTCTGCATATTTATTGCCTAAGAGAGTGAAATCTAGCAGATACAGTGATTCAACTGTAGGCACCACTGCTGTGGAAAAAAGAAAATTTCTGCATTAGGGGGATGTCCACCATTTCTTCCTTTCCAATTTAAAATACAAAAGCTGAAATATCCAAACTCTTGTCAGAACTAAACATCAAAGCTGGATTTAGCAATGCTGAATTCTAATTACCAAACATTCCCTGCAGAGCTGACTGGAAGCTGCCCTGGTCTCTGCTGCACCTCACAGAGGCTGCCCTGCTTGTGTTCAAAGTGGAAATGCTCTCCCACAGGCTGCCCTCCTGAGCCAGATGAGGCACCACAGTCTTTGATCCTTGCTAAATTGTTGGTGCAAGCTGGGAGCTGCATGACCACATTTCAACACAGGGGATGAAGCTTGATGGTGCAGCCTGCACCAGAAGGAAATAGGGACTGTCACTGCTTTGGAACATACTGGGACCACTCTCAAATACAGCAAAGACAACACACCTTGTCTATTTATTTTTTTTAAAATTACATCAAAAACGATATTTTCTTGTGTGTATAAAAACTTCCCATCAGAAAAGGAGACAAAACTTCTTGGATAACAAAAAGCTGTTCCTGTTAGATGTCACGGGTGACGAATTTGTGGCACTTGATATTGGGATGTCCTATATAACAGCTATAAACAGTAACATTTTTTTCTTACCAGGTATCAAGTGCAGTGTTATATGTTCACTGTCAACTCCATGTCCGATGCGGTTGATAAACTTGCAATATGCCACAAACTCTTTCTCTTTGTTACATTCTTTTTCCGTGTGATTGTACATGTAACAAAGTAAATTGCCTTTTTTCTTTTTCTCTGTATGGATGGATGAAGACAGGTTAATGCAGGTTTGGGGTCAGTCAACTAAAACCAGCAGAAAGCATCAACAAAGCTTTCTCTTCTGTGGGTACTATAAAAAAAACCAAGCAAAAAAAACCCCCAAAACCCCAAACAAACAAAAAACCAAAACCAAACAAAACCAACCAAACAAAAACAAACAAACAAAAACCAAACACACAAAAAAACAACCAAAAAAACCCACCAAAACACAAAAACCCCAAGCAAACAAACAAAAAACCCCTTTCCTTTTTGAAAAAGCTCCCTCTCTGTACGCTGATCTCTGTGTCTTGCTCTCCCCATAATAAATCTGGAAGCTGCTGCATGATCAATACCTTTTCATTTACTGGTGTGCAAGAAAATCCTCCCCAAACCCTCTTAACTGTGCAGTAACTGAAATTTGCTTTGAAAATAATGTTTGAGGATGCTCTTCCTGCCTTTACCACAGGTGTTTCATTTAGGCTGGGATACTGTTTTTCTTTCCTTATATGGTTCTTTTGAACTCAGGGTCTGTGCCACACTCCCACTGCTTTTCAGTATGCCTGTGCCTGAGGGTGAGTCTCCAGCTGCAGTCTCTTCCAACAACATCCTTGCCTTTTCTTAGCTACTGAAGGCCTCCCCAGTCTCCACCTGCTTTACTACTCAGCCTGGTTTTTTTGCACTCTTGCATGTTTCCTGAGTTAATTTTGGTCGATCACATTTGCTTTTTTTTTTCAAATTAACTGTTTTGTAACTCACACGAAAAATTCTAGTATATAAAAAACAACTTGAAAACTTATAGTATACAGAAACATGGCAGAGAAGTTGCAGAATTGCCCTAAATTTGAAGACATAGAAGCTTAGGCTTTTATATTGTTAAAAACATGCCCCCTGTATCCTCGAAGAAAATGGAATATTTTTTTGAATTTCATTCTTAATGGGTTACTCGAAATTTTTCATTAATTAGTAGATCTTCTTAAGTAACGTTTTCTCAGTACTCATTTGAAAAAGTGGCAGAGTGGAAGATAAAAGCAAATAAAAGGAGTTCAGCAACTTCTAATCTGAAGAAGGGTCAGGATGCTCACTTCTCCCTGCCTGGCAAGTCAAACCAAACTTTGAGTTTACCTATTATGTATTTATCACAACAGCAGCGACTTCAGTTCAGTATTAATCCCAGCCATGTTCTCTAGTAAGTCAATTTCCCTTTTTTTGCACCCTCAGAAGTACTTCTGGGTTGTCATGAAAGCAGTAAGTATGACTTGTTTACACAGACCTAACTGAAAACAAAAAACCCAGAGACTGGGTGACATATAGTGAAACTGATGATTCTGCAAGTTTATCATGTCTTACCAACATGAAATTCATTTTGTTGAACCACAAATGTAACCCTGTAGTCTATCACGGTCTTTGCACTTATGCAGCACTCGAGGGTCTGTGGCACTTGGCACCGTATCAATGTTGCAATGGGGTCTATCAGGATGTTCTGCTTCAGGGGCAAGGAAATCACCTCGATGGTCACATTGGCAGAACTGTCCACGTTTTTCTGGGAGAATGTGCAGATGTAGGTGCCTAAAAGAAGAGATACAAAACCATGTCTCAGTCAACAGAAGTGCTCCTCAGCTTTTGCATGGTCATGAATGCTGAACAAGTTCAGTGCTGTTGGCAACATCAAGCCTTGCTGTCCTCCAACACTTATAATTTAAACTGTGGGGGGCTTTTTATTTGCTGTGGCCAGGCTGCACAGTGATTTGCAGAGCTGGGGATGCTGCAAATGATCTGGTACAGGGATTTCATTGCCTTTGTAGCCAATATTGAGACCATATTCACTCACCTCTCCAGTCCTCCGTGGCAGACTTCACCGTGAGCACAGACGTGGCTGGGAATTTGCTATTTTTGATGCACATATCACAGTCTACTGTTTTTGTATGATTTCCAGACTGGATTTTCCAAGTGATGCTGTCATAATTGCTCACATCACTTTTGCACGTTACATTGAATGCGCATCCCACGGAAACTGTTGAGTTTGTGCTTGAAGATATTGTTACATGGGCTGAGACAACACAGGACAAAAGTCACATTAGTGAGAATTACTTTTAATTGTCTTCTTGCAAATTCTGTGTGCCACAGAGGGCATCTATGCAGTGGGGAGCTGTTGTTCTGTCACAAGTCCCTGCCCCTCACCTTTCCGCAGGTACGTGACCCCGATGCTCCGAGTGCGCCTGGCTCCGTGTCCGGTCTCCAGCTCACACGTGTATGTGGTCACTGCACCTGACTTCTCAGGAGGGCACAGTGACTCGTTGATGTTGAGCTGGTATTTAGTGCAGTTTCCATCCAAGGTGAATTCTCCTAGAGAGAAATAAGCATTGTTTGAAGGGCTAGAGATGTCCAGAAATTCCACTGGAAAGCACAAGCAATTACTCCAGCTATGGAAACCCTTGTGGGTTTATATGCAATTGACAGCACCGCACTTCTAACTTGTCATTGGTGAAGTTCATTCAGATCTTTTACTCTGGGAATACTCACAGAGTGGCAGCACTCAGCTCTGGCCTGAGATTCCTCCTGCCAAACCTAGTCAGAAAGCAACAACATTGCTTGAAAACCTCAGGGTCAATCAAAACAAAGAGTATTCTGATTAAGCCTAACCTCATTATCTGTGATATTTAGTGTGAGTAAAGGTAAGTAAAACAGGAGTAAACACTGCAGATTTTAATGTTGTCTAATTTTGAAATAAGAATATGGAGATACTTGATAGTCATTCAAGTCTTAAAATCTGAAAAGTGCTGGTTTAGCTGTGAGCGCTAAAGCTGTCCCAGGTTGCAGCTGACATGAGAGCAGAGCAGAGTTCCTGGGGGAAAGCCTGGCCACAGGGAATTGAGGTAAAACAGCCCATTGCAGTAGGCCAGGATCCCCGCTCCCTGCAAGCACTCTGGTAACTGTCCTCTGTGGAAGTGACTGCGTGCAAGAGTTTTGAAGATTTTATCTCAGTTTGCTGTCCTGCTTTCTGCTAAGTTTCATTTACAGCAAATAGTTAACAATAAACAGTTAATTCATACCCATAAAATATTAAGAGGGCAACAGACCGTTTCGGGTGATGGTTCATAGACATTCATGAGCATTAGTGTTCATGTTACTTTGTAGCTCTTTGTAGCACATTTACTTGGTGCCTTATTAACTCTTTTTATTGGATGCCTTATGGGATGCCTCTGACTCAACTGGTGTGTGATATAACACAGCTACAGGTGGAGAGGGAAACTGCTCATATTTAGCTATACTGCAGCTGTTCCACACTGCAGGACCTCATGACTGCCAAATCTCAGTATGTGGTACATGAAAGATCTTTGTACCCCAAGGGTGATTCCGGAGAGAACAGTAGAGACGGATGCACTCATCCTTGCTCTCAAAGTTAGACCATGCAGAAACAAGCTTTTTGGAAGAAGCTGATGTGCTGCTGGTCCAGGCAGCTGTTTCCATCCAGGATGGCGCAGTTTAAGGCACCAGTGTATGGAGATGCCTGAAACCCCACTGGCACCTGCACAAGACATACAGAGTCTGTCCTTCCCCCTGCCACTCACACCTTTGGAAAATACCCTGTATTCATCCCAGGACTTTGGGCAGCCAGTTAGGAGGAGACCTTTGAGCAATGAACAAACCTACCAGGTGAAAGACAACCTTTTGTAATCTTACCTGTAATGCTGATAGTTCCATGTACTTTCCAGGAAACCTTAAGTGATTTCAAGTGTCTGTCAATGCAACAGGACAGCAGAAGACCCTTTGCTTGCTCTTTAGGATCGTTACATGTGACGACTTCGTTCTCAAAGTTTGGAGTGACATGTAGTGGAAAGACAGATATAGTTTCTGTGGTGTTGTGTATCTCTTTGTGATACGGACTGCTCATTATGAACACGCAGCTATAGGAACCTGTAAAGCATGAACAACAGTTATTGCTGAGTTTGCCTCTATTTTGAAATTAGGAGCTACTGCCACATCTAGTTTTCACATGTCCCTGCACTGCCGTGGCTCTGCCACTTGCTGATCAAAATGTATCCTCAGGTCACCTGCAGAATGCTTTCTGCAGACCCCTGGTGCCAAATGTATCCAGATTAGGATTCAGTGTTGATGGGTACTTGAGATCAGTGTTCTCAGACTGAAATACTTCAAATCTGGCTGAGTAGGTGCTTTTGGGATCTGTATATTGCCCATAGTTCTTCTGGCAGCAGTATGTCATGGTAAAAAGGTTCCTACATGGAATGGGTGACAGAGAGGTGTCCAAGGTGAACTCCACCAGAACTGGCCTTGGAGTGGAGGCTCTTAAGCTGCTCAGAAAGCATTGCCAAAGAGAGCAGAGCATTTATCACAGAATTACTGAATATGCTGAGTTGGAAGAGAGCTATCAAGATCATTAAGCCCAATTCTTGACCCTGTACAGGACACTCCAAGAGTCACATCATGTGCCTGAGAGTGTTGTTCAAACACTTCTTGAACTCTGCCAGGCTTGGTGCTGTTACCACTGGCCTTGGGAGCCTGTTCTAGTGCTTAACCACCCTCTGGGTGAAAAACTTCTCCCAGTTATCCAAAACCTTCCCTGACTCAGCTTCATGCCACCTCCTTGAGTCCTGTCCTTGGTCACTGGGGAGAACTGATCTCTATCTGCCCCTTTTCTTCCCCTCATGAGGAAGTTGAAGACCCCAGTGAGGTCTCCCCTCAGTCCCCTCAAGGCTGAATAGACCAAGTGACCTCAGCTGCTTCTCACACAGCTTCCTCTCCAAACCCTTCACCATCCTCATGGTCTCCTTTGGACTCTCTCCAGTAGCTTGATGCCTTTTTTGTATTTTGGTGCCCAAAACTGCCCCCAGGACTTGAGGTGAGGCCACCCCAGCCCAAGGCAGATAGGGGACAACCCCTTCCCTTGCCTGGCTGGTGATGCTGTGCCTGATGCCCCCTCAGGACAGGGCTGTCCCTCCTGGCTGCCAGGGCTCTGCTGACTAACATTGAACTTGCCAATTATCAGGGCTCACAGGTCCCTTTCTCTTTATCAGCCATTCTCTCAGGTATGAGTCCCCTGGATGCAGCCAGGCTTGGTTCTGAGATTAGCAACTGGAGCTCCAAATTTCCTACATATTTTAAGTATGTGGGTTTCCCTTCCCTACTGGGATAGCCTAGTGAGCAGACCACTTATATAGGAGTCAACACACTAAGGTTCAGGGCATCCTCAGTCCAAAGAATTTTGGATCCACTATTGCTACCTTGCATATGTGTGCACAAATACCTGGTCACAGGCTACCCTTTTTGAGGCTGAATGTAAAATTCATGGTCCAAAGTGAAGAACTGAGTGGGAACTTGAGTCCAATCTCTGATAATACAAAATAATTCCCCTGATAGCTCCTCCCAGAAAAATGCTGCCAGTTTACCTGTTTCTGGTTTTCAAAAATCCCTAAACATGCAAAAATAAAACTCTGAACTCTGATTTGTTAGGTCATGTGTGTGAAGGGGACAGGGCACTAAGGACAAATTCTACCACAGCCTCCAGTTACCACACCAAAAGGGTGGGAAGGCCTCACAGCCATGCAGTCACCACCATCTCCCCTGATATGACAGTGAAGCCTGGCACTTAGAACATCCAGTCACATACAATCACTTCAGTCAGTTCACATATTACTGGCAATGCCAGTCAATATGTAGATCATTAATGAAAATAACAGGAAAATTATGAGAGGCAGTGTAATTTTCACATTTCCTCTAGAAAAATGCAGCCACTGCGTTCATCTTTGCTTTTTATAGAACTAGCCACACTAAAGATTTACATCTGCTGTTTTAACAATGGAAAATCATACCAGAATCCTTCATTGTAACGTTGGTAATTTTAAGAATCGATCTTCTGGTCGCTAAAACTGTCTCTACTGAATACCGGGAGCCAGTTGAGATGGTCTGGTCAAAGTGATACCAGACTGCATTGGCAAATGTTGAATTTATCTCACAGGTCAGTCTTACTGTGTCCCCTTCAAAAATGTCTGAGGGTTGCACGGTGAAGTTTGTCTGATCTGGGAAGACAGAGAGAAATATTCTGCATTACTGTCACTTCAGCTCATATCTTTATGGTGTCTTTCATCTTAAGGGGGTCCCAGGTGCTTCACAACTAAGGTGCACTCAGCATCAGCTCCAGGGCATGACCTCTGATACAAGCTATGGGATTTTCCCCTCAACATATTTTTTTAGTATCTTTCTCAGCTAAAAATTCCAGAACGTTTTATGCAAAGAGCTAGAAATATTATTATCACCACCACTACTTTCTAATTAGATAAGCTGGGAGGAGAAGCAACCAGGTTGAAATAATCCTCTGAGACAGACAGTCCAGCACTCGGTGCACTGAGAGCAGAACACCTCCAGGGCACTTGAACAGCAGCTGAATTGTAACACACTGTCCAGCAGCAGCATGGAATATGTGCCAGGGAAGCCAAGGGGAATGTGTTGTCATGTAAACTGCAAGAGATTTTTGTTTTTCTTTAAAGAATAAGGAGTGCTGGCAGCCTGATATTCTTAGAGTTGTCTCAGTTCTGGAGAAGGGGGTTCAATCTCTCCCCTCTGGACAGACCACATCAGGGATCATTTAGAATCGTTTAGGTTGGAAAAGATCCCTGAGATCATCAAGTCCAACCAATAACTGATCAGCAGAATAGTTGGAAGTCTTTGATTTTTCATGGGAGATGCTGCATGCATGGTCCTCTCATGAAGGTCCTAAGCTTTGGTAACACAGGATAAAATGAAACAGCTAAGAAATAAATGTTTCTTGAAAGTCCAGTACCAAATCATCAACAGTATAGGGCAGCTACATGATTCAGGCTAAAAATACTAAAGTAAGGATTGAAGGAAAGTACTGAGAGCTTTAAACTTACTAGTGATTACTCTTGTGAAGGTAGATTGGTTTAGCTGGTATGATGAATCCAGAAACTGAGGTACAGCTCTGTTGGAATCTCCAACCTGAGAGAAGCTTGCTGCTCCTGTTCTTACTTCATAGTTCACAAAAACACTTCCAGGGCTAAACAGATACAAGAATGAGAGAAGCATCAGAACTAAATATCCTTGTATATTAGTAGTATTCTATGTTGTGGTGACCCTTCTTGCATGGCTGGGAAGGCCTCACAGGACTCTCCTGTGGAGGCTCCTCTTGGGACTCAAGACTTGCTCTGGTGTACGAGAAAGTTGTGCTACAGCTCTTCCCTAAGAAGGAACACCTTTATGTGACATCTTCCTTGTCTGATGTTTATTTCTAGTAAACTTTCCTTAGAAACCTAAAATACAGCTGAATTTAAATATGTGTGGACAGCAGCAATGTCTCTTTTATCCAAGGTTGTATCCAGAGTCAATGTACTAATTAACCTTCCTCATGGCCTAGGAAATGATGTTAGGTTTATTTGCATCCTTTTCCCCTTTGGGTGGAGCTCAGTCTTTTCCATAAAAGGCTTTGATCCAGATGTAAAATGATTATGTTTCTTGGACTTTTGCACAGTAATGAATTCTACCCACAATCCCATTGCCATGCTCATAGCTGGGTTTTGCAGGGATTATTCTGCCATTCAGTGTGTGTATGCTGGAAGTGGGTTCTAGCCAGAGTGAACGTAGCCTTTGCTGACTTGTGTCTCTTTGAGACTGGACAGAAAGATTTGTGTCTTCTAGGAAAAAATGAAATTATTTACTTACCTGAAACCTGTTACTGTTGCCGATACAAAGCCTGGTAAACATCTGTAGCTGGCATTAAACTGTAAACAAATCCAGGTGACATGGTGTAAGTCCTCTGTGTGATACTGCAATGTGCTTAAAATAGGAAACTCTCCATTCCAGATGACAGTAAGGACATGCAGCATATCTGATACAATGGGCCTGGTGCCGTCCTGGTGTCATGGAACACATTTCTGTCCATGGTTTCATTCCATGTGCACCCACATGGATTTAAGCTAGGACCAATAATATGATTTTTTTTCATGCTTTATATACAAAAGATCCCTAAATACTTCCCAGTGTATTAAAATTAATGGGAATATTTTCATTGCCATCAATGGAGTCAGCTTTGGCCCACATTGTAGCTCCCATGCTGCACACTTCCCAGCTCCCCACAGAGACACTGACAGGCCACCCAGGTACTTGGGGTAAACACCATATTTCTTAGGGGGCTCTCGACCTTCAGAGATGAAAAACTAAAGTCATTACCGCTTCTTCAAGGTCTGCTTTGTATTTTTGATATAATACAGAGGAAGAATCCTTGAGATCATCCTGGAAGTCTGTGTCGAGTCTGACTGACATATTCATTACAATGGGCTCTCCCATACCACATGAGTCTATAAGGAAAGATATAAAAATAAATTCAAAATAATCAAAAATAATGCTTATGAGATGAAACTCTGTTGAAAATCTGATGAGATGAAACTTTCTTTGCTCAGCAAAAGCTGGAAGTCCCAAAGAGGCATGGGAGTGACTCCAGGAGTTGGAGGTCCAAATGCAACTAAATATGTGCAAGTTTTTGGGTCAAGGTGGGCCCATATCACAAGGAGAAGAGCTTTAGATCATCTCTGTAGACTTCCCACACTTACAGGTGGTGTGGTAGCCAGCTCAGTCCTGATGTGCTGTTTTATCACACCTTTTATCACTATTCTGACCTCTAACCAGAATATGAGCTGCACAGCGCTGAAGTTCTGCCGTGTTGTCTCCTTACCTTCAGCCTGAGGCTCACAGTAGGGTCCATAGAAAGGCATTTTCTGCATGTACCCACAGGGCAGGGCTGGTTCCAGGCTCAAGGAAGGGCAGGGCTTCACATCACTGCACACTGTGCTTGGCCAGGCATAGCCATTTTCACAGAAACAGCAGCTGCTATTCTCACCACTGGACAGGCAGACTGGAGTCAGACAGACAGAGAAATACCATGAGAATGGTAAATGGAGCATAGCTATTGCAAGATAAATATTTACATTTCTGTGTCTTCATGACAGGGATCTCAAGGTGTTGCCTTTCTTGTGAGTTCACATGAATTATGTCAAAATGATGATTTGACACTTTGCAAATTTTACTCTACTAACTGTAAATGACTAACAAGAAATGGGAACCAGAGTGGTACAGGAGAAAGGCCAGTCAATTGCTTTTAAGTAACTGAATAGAGATGTGAACTCTGATCCTAAAAATTTACCTGGCATACTGGCCCATAATACTTCTCATACTGGATACTTTTAGGTCACCTGAGCTGAAAGCAAGTGTATAGGCTTTTAAAGATAGCAAGATCATTCAGAGTCCCAGTGGCTAATGAGGTGTTGTGTTGTTCTGTCCCCTGGCAGATGCTATGTCAGAGAACGTAACATTATCACTAAGGGCTTTAAAGAACTAAAGAAAGAAACCAAACAAAAAAACCGAACGCCAAGAACCAAAACAAAACAGAACACATCACTAACTTTTTCTGCTCTTTATGTGTCATTGGCACAGTAAGATATTAACAAATTGATTGTCACACATGACATGAGAACCTGAAGGCCTTTACAAGATCCATTTGCATGTTGTTTTGGGAACTGTTGAACACTTCCTTTCACTGCTTTATGGCTCAGTGATAAGAAGGTATCAAATCTCCTCTGTTGTAAATGCTTGGTGTGTTTGTATATCCCCTGCTGTATTACTCAGATGTGATGTTGCACAACCACAATTCGTGTAATAAAACCTGTCTGATATCTTGCCCTGTAAGAACAGGTTAAGAGAGTTCTATCTCATGCAGCCTGTCTCTGTCAGGGTCAGAGTACAGCCTCTTACAGCCGTTTACGTTCCAGATACAGGAGGAGGGAAGTAAACAGTCTGATAACTGCTGTCACAGCTTCCTGAAACTTGAAAGTAACTCAGACTGCTTGTTAGCCAAACTGAAGGAAAATCCTTTGGCTCAGGCTTCCGCCGGCTTTGTCCCTTCCTTAGGAAAAGAAAAGCATTCAGAGCCATTCCTAACGCCAACATTATATAAAGAGGAGTGGTAAGAGACAGATAACAAACATGCTGTTTTGTGCTACAGCTTCAGCCTTGCTGGGTCTTTCAGCAGGAGCAGAGATGGTTCAGTTTTGCTGATTCCGAAGCATGATGGGCGGTAAAAGTGGGAGACATCAAATACTGACAAAACTCCACATTATCCAGAATATACAAATCAATAACCAACCCACCTGTTGTAATACTGATGCTTGAAACTGTTGTTTGTACATCTGAAATATTAATTGGAACTGTAAGACTGATGTTTTTGAAATAGTCTTTGATTGACTCCAGATAAGATGAATCCTGTAGGCTTACTTCAATGTCAACAGTGTACTCTGGAACGGGGAGGTCAAGAATAAGCACTGAAAGAGAAATAAAATGAGACTGCAAAGCTGTGTTTGAGGGTAGATCACAAATTGATAGCCTTCAGTTTAGCATTTGGGGTCTTTGTTGCTATTTAATGGTAGCTTAGTGTGGCATTCTGCTTAGGGAATCTTCTTGTTTCCCACTCAGCAGATATTCTGCTTCTGTTCTATCTGCTGCTTATCTGAAAAAAGCCAGATTTCTTTGGTGTCAGAGCATAGGAAGCTGATACAAATGGCATAATATATTCACAGAATAGGTATCTCATCCCTTCTCTCCTTAGAGTCAGTAAGTTGATGGGTTGCCAACCACAGACTGAGCCATATGGGATTATCTTGTCTTTATCTCATCCTGTGAGTTTTCTCACTTTATCCTTCTGATTCTGTTCCTGTTGCACCGAGGGAGAGTGAGCAAGTGGCACTGTGGTGCCTGGCTGGGGTTAAACCACAACAACACCTTGTCCTTGATGTTCCCAGTTCAGTACATCAAGAGATGCTGTCTGTAACCATGATTTCACCCTTGGCTTAGTAGAAACCTGCTCTGTTATCATATATTTGTGTACGTACTGTTTCGCTTCTGCCTTTGCATCTCTGGGTAGAACCTTTCCTGTCCTAGCGGGCTGTCAATCTGTGGGGGAAAAAAAAAAAAAAAACAAAAAAAGAAGAGGATGAAGCTCTGTGAAAATAACAAAGTGAAACTTTAGCTGCTGTGGTTGGCAAAAGAAATTATCGAAGAAAATACTAACATAGATAAGTTTTTCCCACTAATCTTGGCCTCACTTCTCCAACCTCCCATCCCGTCTTCCTCTTTAAGCAGAAAATATCTATCTTCCATGCTGGGAAGGGTTAAGCACCAGCTGAGAATGTAGAGTTTGCCGATGCCTCTTTGCATATCTCTGCAATCCAACTGTCCCAGCTTAAGAGGATTCTTGTGTCTGAGCCTCAGGGCCTCTACAGGGCTGACACAGTACACTTAGTCCTGGGCAAGGCTTGTGAACTGCTTGGGAAACCTGCCCACTCAGCCTTTGAATCCAGAAACTGGACTCTGATCACATTTTGCTTTCCTCTTTGCTCTGAGCTCCCACCTCTGCAGCAGCAGCACCAGCCTGAGCAGGAGAAGAAAGGGGATTGAGAAGCCTTGGCCCCAGCTCAGTTGCCAGGTCAGCTATTTTGGGGCCATCGGTAACACACAGCTGACCAGGGTGGGGGTGGCACCATTTCACTATGACTGGGTTTACTTGGCTGCAGCCAAGTGAGATTCAGACCATCTTATCTTTTTTATATTGTGCTCTAAAAATACATTGGCACCACCGTTAGCAAGAAAGGCTAAAGAACAAGCAAAGACGCAGGCAGGAAATTCGCAGCTTTGCCAGTTTCTTGGTTCCTACTGGAACCTTTATTTACAGAAAGGGTGAATAGCTTGGCAAATCTTGAGTTATCTCTTTACACAAAGGAACCATCTGGTGTGTGATTAGAGCTGGGTTTCATATTGCAGCTGTGCTGGGGTGAGGATCCCAAGGCACGCTGGCACTTTTTGCACTGCTGGGATGTTACCTTCTTGTTAGAGGTTGGCTGCAAGAGTTACAGAAATTGCACTGTGACCCACGTCTTCCTCCAGGTTTGGACTCAGTGGTTTACTTTTTCAATTATTCTTCCAAACAACTGCAGGGTATTTCTAGGTTGCTAAATACTTCACATATTTCACACCATTAAGTAATGACTCATCTGCAGGCTGTCCCATGATCAGTGGTGCTAAAAAAAGAGGTGTTGCTTTTTTCATGAAAACTCCTAAGTGCTGAGATGAAGACAGCTTGAAAAAACCAGACCAAACAAGATACTTGACCATTGTTAGACAGCTGCTGAAGTGCAGATGAGGCTGCTGCAACCAGACATATGGCCAAGGTTTGCCAAGGCAGGAGACAGCAGTAGAAAGAGCTTAAGGAGTTCCTATCTTCTTCTTCACATTCCCTTTCATCTTTTTCAGCTTTCTCAAAGGACGTTCTCCATTTGCTCACAATGGAGAAGATAAAAGAAGTATTGTCTGGTCTTATAATAATTGTGATGACCAAGAGTTGGTAGGTTTGTAGACCAGTTTTCTTTACCAGATTATATTTACTTCCATTTGGTTAGACCCTTGGTTTCTCTGTTCCTCTTTTGTCTTTTTTGTTAGGGACTATTTGTGCAGAAACTGTTAACAAATCCATGTACAGGATGAAGCACAAAATTGCTTTCCATAATTCACACTATTAGTGAAACAAAAGGGATCTGTGAGGATTATTGAAAAAGTGGGAAACTGAAGTAAAATCCTCTGTTCATGGGCAACATCTAAACACAAATCACTCAGGAGTGGAGCTTTGGTCACGTGCATTTGTCCTACTGTTGAGACAGTCCTGTCACCTACCTGCCACCCCATCACTGCTAGACATATTTTGTTCCTCTGTCATAGGGATGGGTGAATTCCATCCAGGAGCAGTGGCCACAGAACTGTTATGTAGACTTAGCTCCAGGGACAGCAATTGAAATCCCTTGCAGACCAACACAGGCAAGAAACAAGATGTGTTTTATTCAGTGCTTTCTGGAGAGGCTTTAAGACTGGGAAACACCAGGAGCCAAATTTTGGATTTCTCCATCTCTTTTATACACTCTGGTTTCAGATTCCCCCTGGGTCTTATTCATTCTGACTTCTAAGCTTTTGTGGGTGTAAAGGAGAACATCAGGGTGCTACAAGCAGAGACCCAATGAAAAGCAGTGGGGCTGGGGAAGGATACTCACTACATATGAGAATGGATAGAAGTTTGAGCCCTGTGGTGTCTGGCAGCAGGCTGAGACCAGCAGGAACAGGCAGTAGAGATCTGCAGTGGTTGAGGAAGGCATTTTGTCTGGTGACTTTGCTGTGCAGCCTGAAAAGACAGTGAAGCAAAAGGACCAAGGAATTTTCATCTGACTCACATGGTAGGAAATTCCAGCCCATTCCACAAAAACAGTGTGTTCTGCCTCTTTCAGCAACTCTGCCTGTTCAGTCCGTGCAAGACAGGCCTTAAAACAAGGCCTGTAATTATTCCTGTGCACTGCCATCACACGGTTTCCCCCATCTTTCCTTTTTCTCATGTCAGCTGTACCTACTCAAAGTGGGAGAAAGAAATTGCTTGGAGAAAGCAGAATCCTGAGCAGATTTCTAACAGGGACAAAGAAGGTGCTGAAAATCTGTCATGAGAAAAGCTGACTTTGCATCTTCAAATATCCCTCTCAGTGGTAGTTGGGAAATGCACAGCCAGCAGATGAAGGAGCAGTTAGGAATGTTGCTGTAAGCGAGGGCCTGTCCTGTTGCAGGAGGGAGAGCTCTTCCACTGGCTGTATCCCACTCTGGAGAGGGTTGTAGCCTCACTAGAGGCTCAGCTACAGATTTCTGTATGTTTGTTACCTCTTGGCTAGCAATGAACACAATTAAGAGCGGCATCTCCTGGAAATAATCTGTGTTATCTTGAGATTTTAGCACACTTCTCCATTAATTGCACTGAAGTTAGCAAACAAGTAAACTAGAATCTAAGAACAATGACACACAAGAATATATTGTGGTGCCTGAAATCACACACACACACACACCCCCACACCCATCCACACGCACAGCCAATTAACATTTTCTACCTCATTAATTCTTGAGCTAATTTAGTCACACAGCAGATTGGATGATGAAACATAAAGGGAGAGGTAAAACAATCATGGACCCTTATAAAACATTTATGCAACAAAGGGGAATAGAGAAAGGGAGGTGAAGAATACATAAAAGATATGTATTTTGCTATGAATATGCATTTTCTGATTATTCCTAACAAAGAACTTTCCTAGCTCCAGAATTAACTAGAAGAGAGCTACAAAAAAAGGCAGAACCCAAGCTTTTGATTGTGAAAATCATTTAAAGCACTGAGGAAAGACTCTAAGTATAGTACTGAACAGCGCCTGAGTAGATAACATCTGTCTGATTAAAATCATGAACTCTTGTAAAATTACAATCTTTTTGCATTGAAAAGGCTGTTCATCCAAACTCAGATTTAGCAAGGCAGTGAGTCACTAGGGGAAAGCAGAAAAATCAGCACCTCCTGAGATCAGTGGCTGTCTATGGCAACCATCATTTATTAGAGCTGGTGCTCCCAGGCAGGTAGGGGCTTTGCTGACACTTTCCTGCTCAGAGGAACCCATGACAGAAAATGACAATATGAACATGATCTGTGGTCTCACCTCGTGAGTTGGAAGAGGATGGCAAGGAGTTTATAGCCAAGCATGTACTCGATGTCACCACAGTGGGTGCCCAGCAGAGATTTGTGTCTTTTCTTACCAAATGTGGTTCTTAGAGAGATCCATCTGGAGTGGGACTTCACCTGGATACTGACCTGTTTTAAAGATAGGAGGCAAAAGTAGGAATAAATTATTTTCTTTTCCAAAACAGAGATGTCACCACCAGAGCTCTGCAGGAATGAGGTGTAAGCCTGTACCTTACTCTGTGTTCTCAAGTGATGTGGAAAAGGCAGTAATCAGTGATGCAATACAATGGAAAATTTTACATGGTTGAGACTAATAAAAGCAAAGTCTACCTGTGAAGGTCTGCATTGGGGTCACATGAGACTGAGTGACTTGATCAAGAAATTCAGCGCAGATAAGTGTAAGGTCGAAAGAAATGAACATGACATCATGTATCCTGTGAGGGACTCTGAACTGACAATTACCACTCAGAAATGGGGTCTGAAGAAGATGTCAACTGAACTCTGAGATTAAATTAAAGAAGGAAAATTAATTTTAAGGTATTTTAGGATAGCAATGGAGGGAAAAAAGCAAAACCAAAACCAAAGAACCACCTCCAAACCAACATAAACAAAACAAAAATAAAACAAAAGTAAACCAAAACAAAATAAACAAAGAAAGAAAAAAAAAAGATAGAGAAAACCCTTTTATCTAGACATCTGAGCTAACACAGTATAGCTGCTCTTATACTCCTATACAGGAATAACCACAAAGCAGAACATCACAATGATTCAGAGTATCTTCCCACCCCACTGCAAAATCTATTTTAAAAAAGTGTTAGAGGATTTTTTTTTTTTTTTTTTTTAAATCAGGGAATG
>WEKY01013819.1:121344-205254 GCA_013390045.1 Picathartes gymnocephalus | reverse complement strand
ATGGACCAAAGTGGATCAAGAGGGAAACATTATAAGCTGTGACACAAGTTCCTGAGATAGTGGCATGACTTAATAATTGAAGCACTAACAAAAAAAAGGTTTCTGGTAGCTTTGTATATTCAGCATATTCTCACAGCATAAGTTAAAAAAACTTAATCTGCACAAAGTGTTTGTATTACATTGGTAACAGATTGATGGAACAGATAATAGAAAGGCAAAAAGGTCATGAAACAAAATTTATGATGAGGGTAAACAACTTCTGGCACGGTTTTGCATTTATCTTTTTTCCTGCTCCCAAACTTGCCTTCATATTCAAATGTTGTGGGTCAGCCTCTATTTTCAAACACATCTTTTGTGTGACTTTATGTAGCTGACAGCAAACACCCTGTTAATTGTACATGGAAAACACCATATAGAGGACAACTCATGTAAATGAGAGCTGGGCTGCCACTCAGGCTTTGGTAGCTATTTAAAGCTCCAAAACATCCCAAACCAGTATCTAGAAAGCCAGAAAACCAACAAACAAATCACAAACTGGGAAAAGTGTTCTTCTCAAGTAATGTGGCTGTTCCCCTCGTTCATTTAATTTCTCAATGAATAAAGCATTGCTATAAACTTTTTAGTGAGCAAATTCTCAAGTATCTGTCTGCCTTCAGTGAGCAAAGCACATGTGCAGACATATTCCTCATTTCTCATGCAAACTGTCTGCTGGGAAGCAATAAGTATCTTCAACTTATAGAGCCCCAGAGAGCTAAAGAAGACCAGATTCACTACCAAGTACTTGTTCTCCATAGCATTCAGGTCGGAAAATATTGTTTAAAGTTAATTCTAAAATGCAGAGGATTCCTAGAGGTAAATAACAAGGTCTCATTTTAACCCAGGACATAGGAGTGATACATGACCTTCTTTTTAATTTTTCTCTAAGCTTCTCTTTTTTATGAATGTTGTAAAATAATTGCACCTTCTCTTGAAAATCCACCCAGCACAATAGTTATCATCACATATGTTTTAGAAAACAAAGACAACACCCAGAGATATAATATGATTTACCTTCTCAGGTGGTTCAAAGAGAAGATCTTCTAATTAGATTCATCTTAAACATCATCTGTTTTCTACCATAGACCAGGCTGCTCTCTCAATGAGAAATTAAACCACAGGAACTTTGATAATTAGTTGAAGAAGCTATTACTGCCTGCACTCAAATTTCAAGTGTGAGGCTGAGCAGATATGTCACTGCAGAAAACCCACAAGGCATTTGAAGAGGAGATATTTCCTGATACCATTCATCAGGTTGTACTCATTACTTCCCCTTGCACTGATATGAGTCCCTCAGTATCTAATCTGCAGATTAGTGGACTAACTTGTTCTGCTGCTGTTACTCACCTTCTTTGTTCTAACAAAAGAGGGTGTTGAGGACTGAAAGCAGCAAAATCATGTTTTGTAGCTATGGCAAAATGCCTGTGGGCTTTGACTTAGAGGAGGAAATCCCTAAAATTTTCCTACCTGAGCTGGCAGCACGCTCACTGTGGGCTATGCCTGGAAGGCTCTGTGGAGACACATTTATGCCCTTGGAAAAGCTGCACAAAGATGCAGACCTGTGGCTCTGACAGCTACTGGAATTCCCAGAAACCAGGGGAAATTCTGATGTTATGTATGTTTTTACCTTGAACAAAATCTGGAGCCAAGAACACACTGGACAAATAGAGGACATCTGTCCAAGTAACAGTGGAGCCCTTGTCCCTACCGTGTTTGGTAACAGTTGCTGTATCAATGGAATTTGTTTCCACAGCAGTGTGGGAGGCAGTGACTGACTGAGCTCTGTGGAAAACCCTGGGATCAAGCTTGACTTGTGCGGGAATTATTTTTTAAACAATGATTAATTCAGGAGTTTTCTGCAAACTTGGTCACCTGCTGCTCCCTACAGTGTGGTGAGTCAGACCTCAGCCTTTTGCAGCAGTTTTAAGGTGATTAAATTGGCATGACTGATGCCCTCCTTGCATTTACAGCATATGTTTGTCTTCACTGCTGTGGTGGCATCAGTCTGATTTGTTGCCCACCCCAGCTGATTCAGGAATCTGAACAAGCAGAAGCCAAGGCTATATCTACAGCATTTAATGCCACCACCTCTCTCTCTGCAGACTGGTTTTATTGATGGCCTTGTGCTGGTGCCTTCCAGATTCTTACTCAGAAAACAAAAGCAGCAATAGTGTCCAACTCACTTTCATCTGAGTCTGAGCAACTTAGAGAAGGTCCCAGTTAGTGCCAGGGCCAGAGCAAGAAGAAGAGCAGCTAAATGGCCCCCAGCAGGGAAGGGAGATGGAACAAGGGTTGGCAGACAGGGCAGGAGGGTAAGGACAAGGAGGATCTCTTCCTTTCTGCCTCGGCAAGCTGTTCAACACGAGTTCATGGTCTATCCCTACAGAAAAAGCTGACCATTTTCTCCCAAAGTCGCTCCCTTGGCTGATTGCTTGCAGATTTGGATGAGCAGCAGTGCCAGTGCAGAGGCTGAGATGAAGAGGAGGCAGAACTGGCTTAGGCTGAGTTACCAGTGCCTGTGATGGAGTCACACTTTCCACATCGCCAGACCTTGACTGGAAAACTGGTCTGTGTTGAACCTTCTTTCCCCAAACCCCCTCTTTTTCCCTTTGCTTTTGAGGGAAGGTTTTTTTGTTGTTGTGTTTTTCAAAAATTTTAAGGAATTTAAAATCTCTCCCTGGGGCGTGAGAATGGGAAAGAATGTCAGCAAAGCTTTCTTAAAAGAGGGTTTCTGCTCAAGGCTTAGCAACAAACTGCACCCTAAAGGTATGAGAAATCTTGGTTTACTTTGCAGGAGAATGTGAAAATTATACAATGTCAGAGCATGAAATATGTAATCAACTTGGTATGTGAGGACAGGGGACGTCCTGATCATCCTGATGTTTTTTCCTGTACTCATTCATAATGTACTGTCATATCACCAGAATCTGTGAACATCCTGGATTCTAAAGATTTGAAGTTTCAACCCCAGAACATATTTGATTTAAACATTTGAGTCTGCAATTAGCCTTCACAGGCTCAGGAAAGCAAGCAAGAGGAGTGTTAGAGGACACCTGCTCTGAACCAGAAGTGCTCATCCAAACCAAGGCAGAGCTACAGGGGTCCTGTAATTCACTGGAAATGTGCTCTTGCAAAAGCATGTGAACACATTTCATCTGTCATGAAAGACAGACCAGGGTAAGGTTCCCACACAGCTGCACCCCGGGAGACACTGTTCAAAGAGAAAGCAAATGTGGAAACAACTTAGAAACGAAGCTGTTGCAGCTCTCTTGACGCATCCATCCTCATTCCAGTCCTGGACGTTCACACTTCAGTCTCATCTCTAGAAACGAATCCCAGAAATTTGTGTAATCAAACCCCACTGTCAATTGCATCCAAATGCAGAAAAAGATGCCAGAACCTCTGAGAAACTGGATGCAACACTGCAGATTCTTACACCATCTGCTATTCTTATTGAGTCTGAATTTTGTGTGTTCAGGTACACAAAGTTGTGTTTTTAACATGTGAGGACAGATGAATCCCAAGTATATTTGAGCTAATAGGTAGATTCTCACATTCCAGTAGATTACTTCGAGATAACAGATTTTGGGGTGAATCTGACAATGCCTGGGGCTTCATTTATTATCTCTATCACATGACTTCGGATAGTTTTGCCCACCTCAGTCTTGCAGAAAATATTCTGGAGGGAGTCCTAAGAATTTGCTATCTAAATTCACTCAATGTAAGGATGTCAAAATATCATTATTAATTTTTTTAACAAATATTTTTAATTGAAGACCTGGGAGGTAACCGAAGTGCACTGTGTGATACTGTTGATATTTTGGCTGGAGCACTGTGTCCGGATGTTTCTCTTCTGGAGAGCATCCAAAGGAGAGCCATGGGAATGCTAAGACAAGAGCATTGTATAAGCTCTATGACAAGAGCAATAATCTCGTGAACAGACTGAAGGTTGTTCAGATTAGATAGGACAGGACTCAGGTGTGGACACAATAACAGTTTGTCCCTTGAAAAAGGACTGACATGGATGTTGACAGCAATGGCTGGCTGAAGGATGTTGTGAAGTCACACAATCTGAGGCAAAAGTAAATATGCTGGTGATTATGGAAAATATGTAAACATTTAGAAGCAAAAAATTAGGCTACCCAGGGTGGCTGCAAAGTTTCCTTCAGTGGAGGTTTTTAAGAATAGGCTATAAAATTGCTGACATGGATAAGAGCCTTTGATTCTGCCTCCATGTGAGTTTGTAGCAGTGGGGTGATGCACAGATTGTTTGCTGATCTCTTCCAATTACCTATGCATCTCTACATTTCTTCAAGTTGTGCAATGAATGAATTCAAAGAGGTTCCAAGGAGATGTGCAAGAGCACGGATCTGTGTTCTCAGACTTGTGTTTGGACTGATCAGGACAGTGACTGTTACCCTGTGCTTGGCACTGGTGAGACATCAAAAATCTTGTGTTCAGTTTGGGGCCCCTCATGACAGGAAGGACATCGAGGAGCTGGAGCATGTCCAGAGAAGGGAACAGAGATAGAGAAGGGTCTGGAGCACAAGTCTGATGAGGAGCAGCTGAGAGAGCTGGGGGGGCTCAGCCTGGAGAAAAGGAGGCTCAGGGGGGACCTTCTGGTTCTGCACAACTCCCTCACAGGAGGGTCAAGCCAGGTGGGGGTTGGGCTCTGCTCCCAGGGAGCAAGGGACAGGACATGAGGAAATGGCCTCAAATTGCTCCAGGGGAAATTCAGATCAGACATTTAGAAAAACTTCTTCAAGGAAGGGGTGGCCAAGCACTGGCACAGGCTGCCCAGGACAGTGTTGGAGTCACCATCCCTGGATGTATTTAAAAGACGTGTACATGTACATTGAGGGACATGGATTAGTGGTAATGGTTGGATGCGATGATCTTAGCATTCTTTTCCAATCTGTGATTCTACCTTAAACAAGTTTAGGAATTCCTTTCTGGACCTTTGCAGCACAATATTCTCACTGGTTTAAGCACAGAGGAGGTAAACTCTATCTACAGCCTTATCAAGGGTTTCCCCAAAACAATATTTCCAGAGGAGGCCTCTGGTTCACACCTTTTTCTACATCAGCTCATATTTTCCATCCTTGTTCATGCAGTATTTATCTTTCATTTTGACCTATGATTATGACTTTAGATTCCTCTATTTATCCATCAGCCTTCCCCTGAATTGTTGATGACATATTTACATACCCATATAATCTACATGGAAAATGAAAATAATTTAGACCCAGCTATCTGAGGATCAGGCTCAAATCATACCATGACCACGCAGGACTTCCCGCAAGGAGAGAACAACTCTGTAGGACTCATGTTTGCAAGGCACAGCAGCTGAAATAGCAACCACTCAGCTGCATGACTTAGAGCACAGAAAACACTACCCAACTGAATGTCCAAATTATCACATTCTCCAGGCGTTCCTAATGTTCTGAGAGCAGCCAAAAGAAGCTTCTGTGAGCATTTTTAACACATTCTGGACAGTGCCAGCCAGCCCTGCAATGTTTTCCCAGCCCTCCTAGCACAGTTCACAGTTGGACTTACTGCTTGTCACTGTCAGATCAGTGAGGGTATTCTTGCATGAATAACAATCAACTGCCACAGTTACTGGCTAAGCATTAACTCAGGGAAGGAGGAATGTGAGAAACAGCCTAGCACATTTGGAGAGACATGAACACTGTCCTGGTTGCTCACCAGCTGTACAGCTGACCCCTCTGGGAAGGTACCACAACAAGGCTGGACCTCCAGCCAGCCTCTCCCATGGGGCTGGGTGACAACACACCTGCACTTACAGCCACACCACCGTGTTAGGACAGGAAGGGCATGTTTGGCAGGGAGGTGATGCCCACAGGATTCTTGGGAATGGTCCTGTGCACAGCCAGGAGCTGGACGAAATGATCCTGGTGGATCTCTTCCAATTCAGCATATTCTGTGATAGCTCATGGCTTCTATGGCCTTGGCAGTGTAGCATGATACAGACACCTGGGTTCTATCAGAGCCAGAAATAACTTGCTCTTTGGCATTCTGTATAATCCCTTGCAGCAGGGCTTAGTAGCTCATTTCTGGTTGCCACGCTGCTTCTATAGATATTCTCTCAGACTTGTGGCTCCTTACTTGGGTTCCTTAGCTCAGGTAACCTCTGTTCACCCTGAGGGACCTGGCCTGATCCACCTTATCCTTCTGTCTGACTCACCAACTCTGTCTCTTATAGGCAGACACATTTAAAAGCTTTTCTATTCCTGCCAGTCATGTCTTATTTCTAGAATCTTTGTGACAACATTTCTTATTTGATGTTAAGACTTAAGAAAAATACTTCCTGCTTCTGGATGCATCTTAGGCACAGTGTCCAGCTCCTAAGCTCTCCAGTACAAGGGAGACACACTGGAGCCAGTCCAGCAAAGGGCCATGGAGATGATTAAGGAGTTGGAGCACCTGTCATACCAGGAGAGGCTGAGAGCTGCTTAGCCTGGAAAAAGGAAAGGCACAGGGGGATCTTGTCAATGTCTAAAAGTAACTGATGAGGGGACTTAAAGATACACCCACCCTGGAGTGGCTTCTTTGATAAGGGGTTATAAATGCAGAAATAGAAACAAGTATTCCTGTTTTAGAAGACACAGTTATCCTTCCCCGTGCAGCAATCCCACATAGAGGTATTTTATTCTTGTTGGCTGAAACCTTTCTACATGCTGTGTCTTGGGAAGTGGCCCCTCCTGTGCCAAAATGGAGATGAATACATCTTTGACATCAAGCAAGAAGAAGAAAACAAACAACCTTGCTGTTGCAACACATCTTCAACCAGCAGTTCTTTGTGAGGTGGGTATTAGTCCACAGCGTCAAGTCTTGGCCCTCTGCTCTGGCTGTGAGACATGTCCTGGGTCACTGAGGCCGAGAGCTCCCTGTGTGGTTGGGCTGCTTTAAAGCCTCATGGTAAAAGCCTTTAAATCTGTGCTTTTTACTCCTTTGTTCACACTAAGAGACCATTCTCCATCCTTTCTAATGGCCTCTGGTTGCTTAATGTCATGAATGGATTTACCCTTTGTTGGATCCAAGGATTCTCTAGCCCAGTTCGTTCTTATCCAACAAGGGCTATAGCAGAGGCCCTTGGGAAGAGTTTTACAAAAATGAAGTAACTTTGCAGCAGCGCATCTTCAGAATATTCTTTCCATTTCTGACTATCTGAGGTACAGGGATATCTGAAGGCAAAGGCACGTCATTGGTGTTTAACAGCCCTAATGGCCTATTAAGCTGACACAAATGAAGTAAATTATAAGAAAACCTATGAGAATGTGCAGAGTACATAATTTGCAGGAGCAAGGAGGTCTGAATTCCTTTGCTTGCTTTAAATCTACTGTTTATTAGGGTTGAGTTTGATCCTTAATTGTTGAACTAGATACCACAAATATTTTCCATGGCCTCATACCCCATATGTCACTTTTACATTCCCCACCTGTCGAGCTGTCGAGGATGAAGAGTCCTATGCCATTTTAACACAGCAGTCCTCCTGCCTCTTTGGTACTTGTTCTACGTCTTTCCACTTTGGCTGTATTATTCTAACACAGTCAAGCTCAGTTACTCCCATGTCAGCCTTTTCCTGTGGCTTAAACAAATCTGCCTCCTTCTAGGTATGCTGTGAGATCTGTAGAGGTGAAGGATGCCTGGAGAGGGGAACCAGGAACTGCTACAGGTTAGAGGGTGTGAAGGGAGAGATCTGCAGCTGGCACAGGACAGTTTGGCTCCATGGCTGCCCAGCAGCCTGTAGCAGCTGAACCTTTGTTACCATTAGCAAAAACTATGGAACATTTTTCCAGAGTCTTGAACTTTGGGGCTAAAGCCTTGCTTTCAGTGCCGGTCTAGTTTGTTATTCCTCAGCCACAACAGAAGAGCTTTCCTTTCTCTACATAAAGCATGACCTTTGGGTAGTGCGTAATAAGTTGGATGATCAGACAATGTTTGTTTCAGACAGAAAACACACAATGACTTTAAGAAACACACACCCAGGCACAACAATATTTCATGGGAGTGTTGGCTGAAAGGGAAAGGGGGGACAGGGGAAGTTGCACTGACCTTAGATAACACATCTGAATGAGAACAAAAATAAAATAAACAGAAATTAATCAAGGACACAAAACTGAACGGCTTGGTGATAAGGATTCAAACAGGCAATAAACAAGCTGTGGCATGCTTTCTCTGTGATGTTTGTCGAACTGTGTTATTCCAGCTCTGTGCCTAGCATGATGCAGGGGGCTGAGTTTGATGGGATGCTCAGGGATCTCTAGGACATGAGCAGAGGTTTTGTTTTCTTGTTTTTTGTTATCCTGGGGGAATAGGGGGGTAATTGTTATTTTTGTTAGTTTTGTGCAAACAGATGTCATGGCACTCATAAGTAAAGGGATGAATGTTCCCCATGCCACATGGCACCTTAATATGCCAGACTGAAAACAGTGATAGCTGCAACCAAAGTGAAATGGCATTTAAATCATCACTTTACTGGAAAAATAAAGCCCTGCCCAATTCTTGCCTTTTTCCTGGCAGTTCTTTCTCACTTCCACTCAGGTTTTTCTCTACTCCAGCTAAAGCCTCCTGCTTAACTTTCATGTTGGAGTTTTGTAGAGAAGGAACAAAGAAAAAAGAAAAAAAATGTGCTAAACAATGAATTGTACCCTCCTGTTTCAGCTCTTTGTATGCAGCTGGGTACCACATTTGGAAAGACTGTGGAAAACCATGCACCAGCTCACATCTGATGACTGGGATGGGAGAAGGGATGTAGCCATGAACCTTCCCTTCTTCTCCTTGTGCTTTTTGGAACATCTGCAGTGGGGTGCAGGCCTAATTCATAGCAAGAAGTAACTCAACAATATATTTGAAGCTCAGCACTGTGGGAGTACAGGGAAGGAGGAACTCTCCAGGTACTCCCATATCATTGTAGCGAAGACTGAGGTCTAACAATATCCATTGCAGTGGAATTTCCATGGGCTGCAATGAGTTTTGGATTGGGTCCGTGCGTCAGGTCAGACATGGGTTACTTCTATAGACTAAAGTACTAGAAAGTCTGATGGCTGCATGCTTCCTGCTCATTTCATTTTATTAACCTCTTGATTTTTTTTCCTGTTATTACTGCAAGCGCAGCTGGCTGTGTAGGAAGCTCCTGTAAGTTGTGTAGGTGTCAGCCTTTTGGAGTTTGTACAATCCCGCTCTGGACAGAGGGAGTTTCCTGTCTGAGGGCCTGGCTTGTCACACCTAGCAACAAAAAGGCAGAAGTACAAAACAGTATCCACCTTTTGCACCTAGAATCATATAAATGGAGGGAAATCCCTCAAACCAGTGAAAGCAGGTCTCTGTTGTCCATATCTCTTAATTGCCTTCTCTAATGATAAAGCCTGAGTGAAAAAAAATAATTGTTTCTATTTTGTTCCACTGATTTCATTTCCAGCCTTACTATTTTTGTACTGATCTGTCTTCCAGAGAACTGGAGAACTCAGAAAGGCTAAACAGTGCTATTATTCAACTTCTTGGAAGGCTATACCCGGCTATAAAATTTTCAAAATTATCAGAACTCTTATACCTTCATCATTGGCATTAGGTGTGAGATCAAGCCACAGTATCATCAACACAGATGGGACTAGTTTGTTTTACTAATGTTCAGAAGAGTTTGAGGAATATTAGACTTTAGACATGCTTATCCTCATTCAAAATTACGTTATACTTCAGACTGGGACTGGGGATGATCCAGACTTGTGAACCCCTGTGGTGCTTGTTGGGTTCACATGGCATAAAAACACAGCAATGCCAAGACAAGTTACACCTGATGGCAGGTTTGCTCATGAGATACAACACCAAGGGCTGGCATCTCTCCAGCCACAGGGTACCTTCGGAGAGCTTAAACAAACACCTGCCATGAGATGTAGGGCCTGAGTGGATGAGCTGCTGAGGTCTTTTCTGCCTTGTTTCAGGAGGCTTAGTCTGTAGTTGCCACTTCTCCTGTCTCAGCCCAAGCTAATGCCAAGACTCACAGAAATCCTTCAAAGAACAGAGTGGGCCGGGGCTGTTCCCAGACAGCACCACAGCCTGGGCTCCTTGTTTAGGGAGAGAAGGAGGGTTCAGGCCCATGGGGGTGAACCATGCCCTGGCTGATGGCCTTAGGGTTAACTCACCCTGCCCTCTTGCTGTGACACTGCTTCTCCTAATTCTAGCGTGGCCTAAAATAAGGTGCACATTTCAAGAAGAGGAAGGTTCTCCAGCTCCCCTGCCCTCAATGGGATGAGGCTGGTGCTGAACTTTGGTGCCATCTCCCACAAGAAGTTTTCTGAGGCCTTTGTGTTTCTCACTGCTGACGCTCCAGGCAATCTAGGCCTTACTTCAGTAGGAACCTCCTCTGTTTCAACACCCTCAAAAACACCTGTACTTACATTAGGGACAAGGGAAGCTTCCATTAACTGCTGTCAGATGGATTTAGCATTTGCAAAGTTTGGTCCTATGATGCTGGGACAGTGCTGGAACGACCATTGCAAGGCTGTCCAGAAACAAGGTGTTTAGGAAAAGAGCAGGCAGCTTTTAAAGCAGATTTTCAATAATAATACAGAACATCTCCCCTATAAGGACAGGCTAAGAGATCTGGGGCTGTTCAGCCTGGAGAAGAGAAGGCTCCAGGGAGGCCTTAGAGCTCCTTCCAGTACCTAAAGGGCCTGCAAAAGGGCTGGAGTGACAGACAAAGGAAGTATGGCTTTAAACTCTCAGAGGACAAGTTCAGATTAATTGTTAGGGAGAAATTCTTCCCTGTGAGGGTGATGAGGCCCTGGCACAGGTTGCCCAGAGAAGCTGTGGCTGCCCAATCCCTGGAAGTGTCCAAGGCCAGATTGGATGGGGCTTGGAGCAACCTGGGATAATGGAAGGTGTCCCTGCCCATAGAAAGAGCTGGAATGAGATGAGCTTTAACATCCCTTCCAACCCAAATCACTCTGTGACTCTATGATTTTACATGCCATGTGTCCTAACTGCAATAGGGAACAGAGTTTATGAGCAGCAGTTGAACCTTTTAAGCCATAGACTTGTAACAGGATGGATAACAAGACAAAGGAAGGAAGGAAGGAAGTGCCATCAGTCCTGTTTTATTGCCAGAGACACTTGAGGCATGCACAGGCTCATCTCAGACCTAGGATCAGCCAACCAGGATTTTAGGGACACTGTGCAGGAATTTAATGAATTTCTCTCTCAAGAAGGCACAGTAAAGCAATTTCAGCAGCAAAGGGCATTCTGTGAACAGCCTGTCATAAGGCACGTAGGGACATATTTGGGATGAAGATGGCTTTCCCATACTCATCCTAATGGTCGTGGAGGGCCAAGCCTGTGCTCACAGGATTGAGCTGAAGCAGGAACTCTAGTAGAGCTTTTCCTCTGAGCATGAACAATTGTGGGAAGCTCTGTCATTTTGAGGAATTTCCGAGGACAGTAAATTACATACTTGATCACAGCTCTATTATGTTTTGAGGGAAGGCATTTGGAAATTAATATTTCATATTAAGGTTTCAATAGGGAATGCATACAGCTCTGCTGCTCATAAGCACCCTCAAACCTGGCTGCCACAGCATTCTCCATCCTGTTAAGGTGAGTTTAAGCAGCTAACCTTCAAAGCAGACCCTGGCTATCTGTGTGCCTCAGTTCTCTGCTGCCAAACAAGGATAATATTTGCTGTCTCTGCTTCACAGGGTGCTTAGAGAGACCCTGGGGCAGGAAAAACCCATCAGTGATTGCACTAATGATCTGATAAAGCAAGGCTTGTGGAAGTACCTAGAACACAAATGAGAAGTGGCTCCCTTTTCATCCAGAATGAAGGAATTCAGTGCCAGGAGTGCTCGATATTAGACAACCATTGAGGTCTTCCTGAAACAAGTATTACTTTGTGTAAATCAGCTGATGCAGATGACACAAAGGAGTTTAAAGGTTTTTTCTTGGGCTGGGATAAAACTTCTGTTTATTCAAAAGTGGTCCATTGGAAGGTGTCAGAAGGGTGGACTAGATACCCTGTTGTCGTGGGCTGGCCCTGGTCTGAAGCTAAACACTCACACAGCCACCCACTGCCCATGGGTCAGAGGGGTGGAGGAGAGAATAGGATGAGAAAAAGTGTGAAAAGAAGTGGATTGGGATAAATAAAGGTTAATAAGGAAAGAAAGAGGAAAGGGAAAAAAAAGTGATGTGAAGGCAATCCTTCACTACTTCCCACAAGCAGATATATATCCAGAAATTGTCTGAGCAATGGCAGCTTTGGAAGACAACCCTGACTTTCACCACTATTTTTTTGTTGCTGAACTTGATGTTATATGGTTTGAAACATCCTTTTTGTGAATTCAAGTCAGCTTTCCCTGTTGTAATCCCTTGCAACGCTCATCCCACTCACTACAGAGCCATTGGGAAGAAAGGGAAAGCCTTGATTCTCTGCAAGCACTGCTCAGCAATAGCCAAAACACTGGTATGGTATCAACACTGTTTCAGCCACAAATCCAAAACAAAGCACCTTATGAGGAAAATTAATTAAATCCCAGCACACCCATCTTGTTTGGCTTGCTCAGATGGGAATTATGATGGAGAGGGGAGGGTTTTGGGGCAGAATTCATTGCAGGCTTCCAGAGGAATAAACTGAAGTTTGTAGAAAAGATATAAACTGTGTGTAGATGTGGTGGATTAAGGCTACAACATCCACGTCATGTCATAGGATGGCTGTGAGAGTGAAACCTCTTCCAGGTCACCATCAACAGCAGATAAACCCTCGGAATAGGCTGCAAATGTAGTCAAAAACTCCTTAACAAAGTCCACTGGAGCAGCATTATAACATGCAAATACAGCAGTGTAATTACTAGACAACCTGCTACAGTGAATTATCTGTTCTGCAGGAGCTAATCTTTCCTAAAAAAAACCCCACCAAACAAACGAGGAATCGATTATTCGTCCATCAGAGAGAAACAAACCATTGCAAATATTTTGCTACCTCTTTCCCATTTTACCTGTTCCTGCACACCCACCTTGTGCATTCCATCTCATCCACATTCTTAATACAACCTGCTCAGGGCCACTATCACAGCCCCACAGATCCTGCCCTCACTCAGTGCTGGCTCAGTCCCCTCAGGATGCTGCCCAGCATAGATAAGGGGGATGAGCTGCTGCTCCATTACCAGCAGGGCAGGTGCTGGATCAGATTAACCCATGGACAGTAACTGCCCCCAGGCAGGCTGAGCCACATGCAGGATCGTTTGAGAAATAAACTCTTTATAAACATGCAAGTGGGGTGGATCTACTCATGAATGTCTGTTGAACCCCTTTTGAAGATCACGGTCCTATGAAACTGTTCCATGGAAAACTGGAAATGGAGTTTGGTTTTACTGTAGATTCATCCCATTGGATCTTAAAAAGCCATGATTCTTGCACAAGACTGACATTAATTCCAGCAGTAAACCATTTCAGTTTCAAGTGCAATACAACCCCAAAATAATGATGTATTCATGGATGATGCAATTCACTTCCATGCCTGTCTGCTGTCTTCTGGCAAACTGTGAATCACAGCCCTGAGCGGCAGCAGCAGCAGGTAGGTTTCTTGGTCAAGATGAATGGGTTAAAAAAAGGAACTCTAGTAAAGGCTGCACTGGTCTTTTGTGTTATAACAATTAGAGGAAGCTCTGCCTAGCTTGAGGAATTTCCCACGTCTCCAATTCAGATGTTGGAGAACTGCTTTATTAAGCCTGCCTAAGAGGTGTTAAAAAAAATAAAAATAACCAAGAAGATCAGGACAAAGATATCTTCCCAGTGCCTACGCATGTTCTCTTTGTTTGTTTTTTAAACCTGGATCACCAGAGGCAAACTCAGACGAATCTAGGGAAGTTAAATAGCGACCGATGCCAAATAGTCACAGCAGGTTCCTGCTGAGCTGGCTGACCCATCACTGAGTTCAGTCAAGTGTCACTGCTACCCAGGCGCTAAAGATTGTCCCTAAATTTCTTTAAATATGACTTTGTTCTGCAATGTTGCCAGACATCACTGGACAGGTTAAGTGACAGAAATAGATGAAGAATTTTCTGGGTGAGAGGAAAATCTATGGGTTGCAAAATACCATTTTCATCATGCAACAGCAAGTGATGGAAGCAGGAGAAATGGAGCCTCAAGGCTTTCACATTCACAACATTCTTTGCCTTGCTATTCTCTTTCTTGTCACAAGCTCATTGCCTCCTAAATCTGTCACTGAAAGTGTGAGTTACAGCACTCATACAGCAACACATTTCTCCCCCAAATCCAAAAGCTCCTTGTACACGTAGGTGAGCATTGCTTTCCCATGATGGGGAGAGAGAAACAAGGTTGTACAGGGTCACACCACACACCACTTTCTTTCTGACCATTTAAGCAAAGTGGATATGGCTGCACCAGAAATGTTTGGAAATGGAGCAGAACTTTTGGGCATATAGATATCAACAGAGGTGAAAGCATCAGAAAACCTCCATGCATCCCCCTTGACAAAACACTGGGAGCAGCACTCCAACACAACACCATAAAACTTGCTTTCATTTTAGCAGCTGAAAACACAGATAGAAAAGAATGGAAACAAGATAAATATGATGCTCAAAGACAGTATACAACAGTTTCTCAGCCTGTGACCATGGGTGCCCTAAGTTCCTCTCCCCTGTCAGAAAGTTTCACTTAATATGAAACTGAAGGGAGATTGCTCTTAAAAGAAACAAGCCCACTATTCTATACAGCTACCAAAATACAGTGCCTGCATCTGTATTGCAAATTCCAGCCACTGTAAGTACAAAACAAAGTGGAAAAAAATTCTAAATGGAATTGCAGTTGACTTTTTTTCTCTGAAACTCTGCAGCATGGCTTAGGAGGTAATAAATGCAATGAGGATTAGCACAGAATTTCCATACACGTCCATCTTTACCTCTGCAGCCCCGAGCTTAAACTAAAGCAATCATAACTTCTATTAGCATTCACTAGCCAAGTGAACAGGCAGTAGCACTTTGTCAGGAGCTTGAATGGCTTAATTCATACCCTGAACAGCCAAAAGCATCCTACAGAAAACTGCCAACTAATCACCACAAAATGAAACCTGTGCCGATTGCAGTTCCCCTGGCAGAAACCCACGGCAGGTTTACTGGTGATGCAAAGCTTGCACCACACTGTCAGAATCCAGACCCAAAAATTCCTTCAAGCCATCCTTACCCACCCCAAAGTGTTAAAGCAATGGCACATTTCACACACAGCATCCATACCTGTAGGGCAACAAGTGCTGGTCCTGTCCGAGTCTTTTCCAAACTTGTTCTCTTGTGCTGGGATGGAAACTTCCCATCCAAGTGTCAGCTCCTGCCTCAGTCTCTGCCCTTTGTTTTCCCAAGATCTCGAGACACACCTGCTTTTCCCTGTGTGCTGTTGCTTGTTGGGCTTGGGGTTTGTTTTTGTTTTGTTTTGTTTTGCTTTTCTTTTCAGAACAAATTAAACAGCCCGTGAGCAATTCTCAGTGAGGGAGAGAAAGAACCTTTTGGCTGGTGGTGATTTAATCAAGCAAACCCCGTGACCTCCCTTTCCTGCGATCAGTGGGAACTGATCCCTTCTCCACCAGCGCAGGGTGGAGTTGCAGCTAAAAAGCACAAGCTTGAAAGCTGGAAGGGCAGGACAGATCTTCCTCCTCCGTTTGTTGTGTCAGAGAACACGGTGATTCCTGCTGCTCTGAAACACGGAGGTGACCTCTGGCCAGGAAGGAAACTGGAAATATTTTCTAAGTGACTTCCTGCTGTTGGGGGGAAAGTGGATGTAAGGGACACTTGGGCGGGGGTGCTAACTGAGCTGCTGGGGAGTGTGATTTCAAGATGAGCAGAACACTTTTTTGGTTATCAGGGGTGTGGAAGTAAAAGAAATTACTTTTTTTTTTTTTCTTTTTAAACCCAGGGTAAACTGTTCTGAGAGTCTCAGTTGTCACTATACTGAATGGTCTGGAGCCTACAGGTGCTCCTCAGACTTTCAGCTACAGTGCCTTTCATGCCAAGAGCTGCTGAGATGCTCTGCAAAGTAATACTGGAGAGCTATTCCACATGGAGCTTGTGTTCAGCAATACCTCAGCAATGCAGCTGTGCCACAAGGGCTGCTCGTCAAGGTGCAGAAGAAATCTGGGCAGGCTCATGCTTCCAGAAGAACAACTTTTCCTGGAATAGCCCATAAACTGTGCTATGCAGGTCCTTTTGCCTCCAGTTGGGGCTCCTGGAGTGGGTTTTTCAAGCATTAGCCAAATGACTGCACCACTGCAAGGTGGGGAAGGTGCCCCAAAGCTCAGTCCTGTTATGCAGATAAATAAAGGACACTGTAATGACATCCTTAGAATCACAGAATCATAAAAGAGTTTTGGTTGGACAAGACTTCTAAGATCATGGAGTCCAACCATTAATGCTGCATTGCCAAGTCCAGTGCTAAACCATGTCCCTAAGCACCACATCCATGTCTTTTAAGTCCCTCCACCACTTCCCTGGACAACATGTTCCTTGCTGTTGTCTCTCCTGGCTTTACACCATCTCTGATGCTCTTACAAGGTAACTGCAGCCCCATGACCCAACACCAACCCATCAGATGGCCCATGGCATCTCTGGTCCCGGTGCTATCTCTGATGAGAGTTACCAGCTTCTACCTCTTGACTGCACAAGCAGCTGAGAACTGCTTGTCCCTCTGGGTTTCAGGGGTATGTCTGGACCATATTTCTGAGGATGTCTTAAGATGGAAAATTGCATCCAGGCCTCCAGATTCTACATATAATAGCACCCTTCTTTCTGCACACAGCAAGAATTTATTTTAGCAACCTGATGTCTCCACTCAGGATCACTTTTAACTTACTCTACATGATCCAGTTCATACTGCAAAAGCAAGAATGGACATTTAGACATTTCACTGCTGAATACACCTCACCCACATGCTCACTGACATATACTTTTTCTAGCAACAGAGGAGAGAAAGAGACAGAGAGGGAGCCTGCGCAATACACCCCATATTTATGTGCTTTTGATTAATGAGTGTGATCCATATTTCCTTCTATTTAACAGCAACCTCTGTATCTGAGGCATCTCACTACAGATATCCAATACAAATCATTAATACCATGGATCACTAGAAAGAAGGTATAGCAGGTATTTTGCTTTATCACAAGCTTGTCCTGTCATCAAGGAATATCATGGCTAGCAACACTCTAATGTGCACGTGGACAATAAAGGGATATTTCAATTGTCCTCGTGATCCTGGCAGATGGCAAAGAATTAACCTTTGCTCATACCAGGGAGACCAAATCCTGACTCATTTTGCTGTAATGTGCTGAGAAGGAAGGAAGTAATGAAATGTCTCATTATACATCTGACTTGAGAAATATATTTAGAACTCACTCTAGTGCTGAAGGCTGCATGGTCTCACACCAAAAGGAGCAACATGCCCTGCAGCCAGTGGTCAACCAAAACTATTCATATACATGAACAAGGTCTCTGAAGATGACTTTTTTTCCCTGAAGCACCAGGAATTCATTGCAGTGGCAGAACAACCAATTTGGGTATTCAGAGTACTTCACTTGTACGCTGCCATCACTTAGCTCTATGGGTTTCTTTTAGGTTAAAGTGATTTGGGTTTATAATGAGGATTTTTTTGGGCTAATTACCACACTTGTATGAATTTCACCATAGCAGGATGATCACTACAATAATGTGTAATGTAACCATCTAGTTGTGAATGCCCAAAAAGTTAAATGGATATTTAATTGTCTAGGGTCAAAAAAGCACAGCCAAAGAAAATGTGGGAACCTGAGGCTGAGAAATTTAATTTAAAAGCAAAGGTCCATATTTTTCATAATCCCAGCAATCAATCATACATGTAAACCTCCATGTGATTCACTAATACTTGACATATTTGTATAACAGCTGGCTGCTTTCCTCCGTTTTTCTTCAATAATTGATTTAGACAGAGATACAGCTACCTGACATCCTTAATAAAGGACCTACCCTTTCAGCCTTTAGACTTATTGGAGCTCTTTTATTATTAAATTAGGGCTCTGGCTGCCTCAGCGGACTGTGGTTTTAACAACATGTTTTGTCTGAGGTTATATAAAACTTCATCTGCTAAAAGCAGTTAATAACAGTAGGCAACCAAGGGCCTTTGTAGCTGATAGGAAATCCCAATGCAGAGACCCAGGCCAAAGCAGGGACTTCCAGAGAAAGATGGAGAACTCCTTGAGCTTCTGTGAAAGCCAATCAAGGAAGCGGAAAACGCCTGTTGCTGGTAGCCTTTGTGCTCATGCAATTGTTGGATTTCCCTAGCAGAATACATGCGGTAATTCCTCCAGGGATTTCTCAGTCCCTTCCCACAAAGCACAACCCACCCATCCCTTTCTGAAACTTCAAGCAGCTTCCTCTGGGTTAACCGGGCCCTATTTAAAATGGATGGGTGCAGGCAATGGCCTATTTTCCCATAGTTTAATCTGACAATGGACAATGAAGGAAAAGCTTTTTTCATGGTGCACTACCAAGCAGAAGTGATCAACACCTTAGAGGCTTGGGTGTGGAGAGCTCTGTAAAGCTGTATTCTACATAACATGGAGCTTGAAGACTCCATGCAGTGCAGTGTGCTGTGGAATTCCAACTCATTATTGTAATTATGTGCTCATAAAAGTAATTAACTGAATTAATAGTAACAACATAGAGAAACCCAGCAGTCAGGAGGGTACCTTTGTGTTGAAGGCATACAGACCCAGAGCTCCAAAAGAATGGGACAAGTAGTAGCTGAAGGTACACAGATGGGAGAGGATGGGTTCATAAGGAATGGTCTTGGTACTGAAATATGGAAGGAACAATGCTCAGGCTAGACATGATGTGTGCAAGAGCAGACACCAACAGAAGTAGATGGAAGAATATTGTCATCATCCAGGAGGTGCCACCGGTGAAATGGAAAGAATCCATGGAGTTAGAGGGAAGAAGATATCTCCTGGTGCTGGAATCAAGCAGAACCTGCAGGACTAGGCAGGATAGGCAGGGAAGCTCTTGAATGTTAAGCTTCAGTAGTCCACAGACTTTGTCATGGGAGCACCTCACACACATGAAGTACTCAACTGGGATTGCTTTCAGGGCCAAGACCTTTCTTTTGAAGTCTGATCCATGTGGCACATAGGAAATATGGTGGGGAAGTTTATGTGTTCGACTGTGATTCAAAAAAATGGTGTTCTTCTCCTGGGGCAAAGGGTGGGAGGGTGTAGGGAGAGAGTTCCAGGAGCCCTTCTCATCTTGACCCCATGACAGGCACAAAAGTGGGGAGATAGACTATGTGTATACTGCCTTTCCTTATGTTCTCGTGTCCTTTCACTCAGTACTCCAGTACTTGATTTATTTACAGGAGAGAGGAAGCCTTGCATAGGTAAGTGTTGGGAAAATAAACTTGACTAGGAAGACGTGACTTTAAAATCCTTGCTCTGACAGCAAATGTCATCTATGAGATTAAGGTACAATACCTTAGAAGGTGAAGAAGAAGGGATTGGCTATCTGTGAGAAGCTCCAAGGTGAAAGAATAAGGGCTGTGCAACCACTTCTGATTCCCACACTGAGTGAAGTACACGTCAGGCCATTGTATATATATTTAGATTTGCATTTGTTCCTTCCAGTGAAAAGAGACCTTTTGACCCAGTCAGAAGATCTTTGTGGATCATGCTGGTTACTGGTAAGGAACTTTTTGGTCATACAGCTGCTTTCCAGTCACTCCTCTGCCCCAAATGTCCACCACACCAAATGTCCATGGAGGTCAGATCCCTCCATGGGAGTTTTGGAGTCACACAGATGACTAGAGGTAATCAAGCCCAAAGAAAGGCAAACTCAGAAAGGATTTATGAATTCCAGCTTGCAGACAGTCTGGATGTATACAGACATACATACATACATACATACATACATATATATATTTTTATATAGTCCATTGATTCATCAAGGCAATTACTCTTTTGCATAGAAAATGTCCAGGCAAAGCACAAACTTCTGGCTATACAGATACCTTTGTATTTGGTACAATTCCATATGAAAGGCACTTTTTTTGTGTGAATCTGAACTTTTTTCTCCTTTGCAGACATGAACAAGATCATCACATGTTCCTTCTGACCCATAGGTCCAGCACTCAAACCTATTTTTTTAAGTTAAATTCTTCTTTGCTGTCCTTCCTTGCTCTGGGACAAGAAGCACTCTTTCTGCTGTCAAAAATAAGACAACAATGCTACAAAGATCCCCTGGCCACAAATCCATGGCACTTGTAAGAGCCACCCCATGTGTATTGGGAGAAGGAAACTGACTTTTAGTTTTGTGTATTGTGACATTTCTTAATTGCTTCTCTAACACTTTTTAGGCTGATCTCACTGTTTCTCTGAAGGACAGAGTGTGGTGGAATGAATGCTTTAAGAGTCACCACCAAAGGTATTGGCAAAAGCATATTTAATAAAAAAGTGAAAGTGCAACAAAGTTTGTTGGCAAGGCTCATTCTCCTACTTACTGGATGGTTAAAGCACACAGATAAAAAGTAAACTAGAACTGAAAATCAATCAATCTAAACCTGAAATTCATCTAAAAAATATCTGGAGGCTGATGGGGAATGTGTGTGGGGGAAAAGGGTAAGGATAGAAAGGACTAAGGAAGGCCTTCCCGTTGAGTCACAAGGTTCAGAGTAGATCTCCTTGCTAGACTAAGCCCTGGGCTTGACCAACAGTTTAGACCTAAACATTTAACAGCACTGAAATTTAACAGCACCTAATCTATAGCTTAATTTACACAATTTAACAAAACATTCATGTAGAATTTCCTACAGACACAACAGTAACTTATAGGCCTAATGTACTCACAAATCTAAAGAGCTAAAGCGTCTAAGAGAGCAACATTCATTGTGTGTTAGCATATTCACACTCACAAATACGCAGACCTAAAGGGGGGTGTACAAGGTACATACCTGCAAAAATTTCCTGAATTCAGGGAAGTACTGATGCTGGAGACCTTTGCACCTTCTCAACAGGTGAAGTGTTGCGGCGGTTTTTATTCTGTTAATTGTATTTTGGTTCGTTCCATGTACCCCTGTTCCCGCTTGATTCATCCCCCTTGTCAGTTTATTGTCTCCTCCCCTGGTTAACCAAGAAACTCTCTCTCTCCCTTGTCATTCCTCCCTCAAGCCTGCCCCAAACCCTAGAACATTCCCCGTTACTCTGTTGCCCATAGGTCCATACACATGTATCCTCTCCTCCCTGTGTTCCCTTTGGTTGTGTGACATGTCCCTCATCTCTGAACCACACCCCTGACAATTCCCTATTGGTTGTGTTCCTGTTCCCACCCCTGATATCCCGGGCTATAAAACCCCATGTCACCTGAGATTGTCAGCCACTGGGATGTTGCTCTCACTGAGACAGGAAGCTATATGGCTCTTGCTCTCTCTGGGACAGGATCCCTGTGGTTAGGCTCAGCCAGTTTCTCCCATCAGCCTAATAAACAGGTCTGGTATACAGAACTGCTGAGTCCTCTGTTTTTCTTTTGCTTCCCTACGCTTTGGAGACCTGCTTGGAAAGCTGCTTCGGCTCTGCTCACTGTCACTGCGACAGGGCTCAGGGATCAAGGGCGATCCCTCAAGGAATTGCCTTCTACCGGCATGGCCTTGGTATACCGGGCAGCCAAGCGCAGCGTCAGTGAAGGGTTGAGTCTCAGGGAGTGGGGATCTCAGTCCAGGATCCATCACTGTCATTCAGCTGTGGCCCCCCAGGTATATCCGGCCTGGGAGCTGCGTGACTCAGAGAGGCCCCAACTCGGAGGTGCTGGTCTCAGCTCACTGCAGTCTGGAGAGCTCAGAGGGTCTCAAGTACCACTGCTTAGGAGAGTCACAACAGAGTTGACTTTGGTCACAGTAGTTTTCCGTCCTGACCACAATTCAGGTCAGTGAATTTCTTTGAAAGTTCAAAACCAAAAATGTTCCATCTGGGTGGTTATTCAGGTAAGAAAAATAGGTTCCCAAGGCTGTTAAAATCCAGGGCTCCTTAGCCAGCACAAGTTCCTGGGAGCAGACAGTGTTTCTGATAAGCTCAGAGGAGCTCAGCCCAGAGGCTGTTAGTCAAGGCCGAGATTCAATTAGCATTTCTGAGACCATGGTGAACCCCAAGGGAGTGTGGGGGATGCACCACCACACAGACATTTTGCTGTTTCTTGTAATCTCAAAGTTAGTAAATATCTACAGGTTTCCTCTCAGGGCTAGGCTAAAGAACAAACACCTAAAGGACAAATATGTTTCATTTGGCAGCTAAGCAGCTGGAAAAACTGTCCAGATAGCCAAACACAGTGAAGTGGTTGCCAGCTACATGGTGAAGACAATTGTCAGGCCAGCAGGCAGACAGAGCCAGGCAGGAGTCATGGGAGCTGAGTGATGGTGTTAAAAAAGGATGGAAGGTACAGAAATGAATTGGAGGCACCATTGGGAGAAAAGGGATAGGTCTGTTGGAAATGCAGGACATTTCCAACAGACAGAAGTGGCAACAGAGCCTTAGAGATGACACAGAAGGAATAGAGCAGAGTCTAGGGAAGGTAAGGGGGCTTGACTATTGCTATGGTGAGTATTACAGGGAATGTAGTGGGACTCCAAGATCTTGCAGCAGAAGGTGTTGGATAGAAAGCTGGGGTAAAATTCCTTACTTCTATGGTTCATAAAACAGCTTTTTCTTTTTACAGTTTTATGCTAAGCAGGTGGGAGGTTGCTGAAGAGTCCAAAATGGTCCTGCACCCTAAGGACTCTGGAGAGAGATGCCCAGGCCAGTAACTTGAATGTGGGACACAGCAATGAGCCTGGAGTCAGAACAGCAGATAAAGGCACCCTGGCTCCACTGGAGAAGCATTTACGCAGATTTTTATCTGCATACTGGAGGTGAAGAGGCAGTTCACCTGAATTCCCATCTTCTAACAGATTTCCTTGTTTGCTTAAAGCTCTATGAATGAGGAAACTCTGCCCTGTAAGAGCAATAAGGAAGGGTAAAGTTTATTTTCTTCATAGAGTGGAAAGAATCTGCTACAATTTAGCTGCTTATCAAAAGAATGCTGACAAAAGCCACTCTCACTCCTCCCAAGAGGGGACCACCTGGTAGAATTTTTGCACTGGCATGTTTGTGTTGGATAAACTTCCACCGAGAGGCTTTGCTTTGCCCCGGATCCTTGATGTTCATGAGTCCGTTTGCTGATTTTTACTCAAGATAGGTGAACCATAAGAAACTGAATTCTACTGCAGATCAGAACCACCAAGAGGTATCCCAAACGCTAGACAACACCTGGACCTTCAAGTGCTTTCCATTGGCATGGAATCTCTGGCACAGCTCCTGTCTGACTTTCAACAGCATGTTCCCAAGGAAGTTTCAACTGACAAATTCCCAGGCAAGCCAATGAAAAGGCATCTCTGAGACACCTAGAACTTTGATTACAGCAGCCTATGTGGATGCTTAACCCACAGGGGAAGGAGAAACCCAGTGCTAGGGTGCAGAAGAAGCTAGCTTCTCTGCATGGCAGGAGCAGTGCCCTCACTGATGGGCACAGCCCTGTGGCACCTGGACAAGGAAAGCAGAGCAGCTCTGCTGACCCGGTCAGGCCTCACTCCCACCCCCAAATGAGCCCATAGCAAAGCTGCAGGTTCAAGGTGAAGCTGGGAGGTCACGTCAGCAAGGCCCTGTTGGGATTAGCAGGATATAAGGCTGGGCACATGCAGACACAAAATGTGGCTTGGCCAAGGACTGAGGGACAACATAAATGTGGCTCTGACCCAGGGCAGGGTTCCCAGTGAGGTCTCTCCCAGTTCCTTCTCACACCTTGGCTGTCTCCCAGCAGTGTGATCCTTGGTTACCCAGCTGCACCCTTGCAGAGCTGACCTTGGACAGAGGGAAGCTTCAGAGGAATAAAGAGCTTGCAAAATTAGTTCTCAGAGCCGTGACAGTTGTCCTTAGACATTTGAATCTATAGGGAATGACTGCTGGGAGTATTTCAGTGAGTAGAGATGCAGTTATATGGCAAAACCCAAAGTTACCTAAACCAAACATCTCAAGAGGCACCACCTCATTTCTGAGCATCTGCTCCTACCATAACACTTTGCCCTTAGTTCAGTGTCCTGTCTTGCCGTTACACACGAGAGGGACAGGTTGCCTTGGGGCTCAGATCCAGCTGAAGGAAGAGCAAAGTGCTGTAGAACAGGTATTTGAGTACAAATCACTTACACTTTGCTAGATACAGGTTCCTTCTCTCAGCTGCACCACTTAGAGGCTTTTCCCCTGTGGGGGCCTTGATTGCACTAATGGCTTTTGTTTGCCATGCTTTCTGTGATGAAAAAGAAAGCAAAAAAGGAGTGACCAATAGGGAAAGACAGATCGGAACAGCCAAAAAATTTAGTTTATTAGCAAGGAAAACACTCATCTCAATGTGTGAGAACAAAGGAGTAAAAGCCAAAGGGCTCAAATGCCATGCACAACCCTGATTTGCAACTCAGTTCCCCAGATCTGAGACCAAAGTTTGGCTTTTGTTTGGCCCTTCTCTATTTGCCAACACCAAAAACACCTCTGTGGTATGGAGCCACACCAGTCTGATCCCTTAGGCTAAGCTTGGCATCTCTGCCACCCATGCAGAGCTGATATTGGGGTTGCTGAAACAGAACCTGAAATTTGAGTTTGGGCCAGGTAAGGATGGTGGTAGACTCATCACATCTCTTGGATCTGCTGGGACTGCATTGTATTGGTATTTCTGAGGTAAAACAGGTATGGGGGTGAGGTGCTTTGTCCAACAACAGCTTTGGCTGGAATGTGCTTGTGCTTATCAAAAGAAACAACTCCCTGGCCAAAACTAAGTGCCTGTAGGGATGTCAGTACTTAACTGTAACTTCAGGTGCCAAGTTCTGTGACCTTTATAAATAATAATGTTCTTGATTACTCTGAAAGTCCTGATCAGCCATTGTCCAAGCCTATAGCCACCTCTGCCTGCTCAGTACTCATTTGGATAAATCCATGTTCAACTTGCAGGTTTTTGAGAGTCCCCTCCTGAGGAGCTCGACCTGATCCAGGTGTTATCCATGCAGGGAGGCATTTATGTGGATTACAGACTGATCCTGGTCAAGCCAAGTATCTTGAGCTGCACCTTCCGGACTTGTTTTCCCCCAATAACCTTTCAGATCTCACTTCTAGAAATGATTGGAAAGCCTGTGGGATTGTGGCTCACTACAGAACAGATCTGTACCGAAAACTCTCACTGCACGCTCCAAAAATCCCTCCAAGAGAGAAAGAGGAACATAGGACAGGGCAATACCAAATAATCAGGTTAATGCATCCTGAAAATGCTGTTTATGGATTAAAAAGGTCTCTGTGTTTATTAACCAACACACCTGGCCCTTTTCTTAGTGCAACACAAAGGTGGTTCTTTCTGAATGGTTAACACAGAAATGGATTAAAAATATCAACAGTGGACTGTGTACATGAAAATAAAAGTCTTAGCTTACAGAGGGCATTCAGCAAACTCAGCTGACATAGGGCATGGGTTTGACCTTCTTACTGGTCCCAGTTGAACAGAAAGGACAGAAATATTTAGCTTGAATTTTCTCTCGCTCCACTTTTGCGCCAACATAACTTCATTGGCACCAGTATAAATCCTTTGTTGACAAGGGTGGATGGAGAGGACTATTACACCTGTGCACTGGCAGGTGAAGCTCCTCCTCTGGGACTCTTCCTCCTCAATCCCACATCCCTGAACATGCTGATCCTTACAGAAGGGCTGATACATCACAGGCTCTCTCAGCTCGATTTTTGGAGTGTCCAGTCTGTCCAAAGGACTGGGGAACGGAGAATGAAGATAGTTGAGATTAGAGGTGGTTGAAAGCTGGATTTTCCCTCCAGCTGAAATTCATCACTTACTGTAAAACATATACCCTACTCTGAGACCTTAAATGAGAATCTCTAATAGGGTGTCTAAGAGAAGGAAATATAAGAAAAATATTTTGAAATAAAAAAACCCCTTTAATTATCTGATAAATGATAATGGGATTGAAGCAGAACCCTATCCAAGGGTGTGGATGATTTATCTCATCTTTTCCAGCTGGTTTCTAGCACGTGTAATGCTGTCAGGGTTCCATCCATAGATCTGTGGAGTCAGGCACATTTCCACAACACTTCGTTTGTGACAAAGTGACATTTCTCAGCTGAAAAACATCCATGAAGAAGACTCACAAGCTCCCAGCACTGGCTGTTCTTGTTCCCATCTGCACACAGGGCTGATCCAGAGCAAACCTTCTACCTTTGCCTGGGTCAGTTGCACATTTCCTGCATTTATTTTTGCCCGTTATCCTTCCTGTTACGAAAGGGAAGCTGGCAAGATAAATGTGTTGGGACTGGCCTGCACTTGAAAGCAGTGTCCCTGGCCTAACCCCAGCGAGGACTGCAGAGGATATGTTCTGTCCCCTGACAGCCCTCGGGAGGGTCTCACGGGGCTGAGGCTGTGCCGGTGGCAGCAGGTGAAGGGGATGTGGGTTAGGGGAACATTGCTGGGTGGATCTGGCACATTCCCTGCTCTCTCTCCTTTCCACAGATTCCCTCCACAGCAGCTGGCTCAGCACATCCAGGCTCAGAGCAGAGCCCCTTGCTGCTGCTGGGCTTTAGTCCTGCCAAGGACCACACAGCATTACCAGCCAGGGATTATTCATCTGGGCAGCACCAATCTGTGCACACACGGCCACAATGTCCATTCCCATGCCCAAAAATCAAGGTCAGGGGGGACAGGCACCAGTCCCCCCTGACCTTGATGGGAAGAGCAGCTTTTGCTTCCTCCTTCTGCTCCAAAGCTTTACAGTTGGTCAGCTGTTCCAGGTGGAGCACAGCCCAGCTTGCACTTGAGCTCTGCTTAGAAATTCACATTGATGTGGCTCAAAACACGGCAAACCTGACTGGCTGAGCTGTGTGCTCCTGTTGGTTGCAGGTTGTCCAGTTTCAGCTACAAAGGATGCTCATAGGATGTCTCTGAGAGGCTTCAGATGAGCAAAGCCTGTTTGACTTGTCTTGAGTAAACAGGTGATACTCTCTGATAAGCAGACAGGATAGCAGCAGGAAGGAAAACCTGAGGTATGGGTGTCCAGCAGCATTGCTGGCTGAGCAAGAAAATAAATCTTGCCTTTTTTTTTTTTTTTTTTTTTTGTGGTAGGGAGAGTCAGGGAAGCCTTTCATCCAGCCTGCTTGTTTTATAGGGAAATGTTTCCAAGAATGGAATATTTACTTAATACTAAAGTACAGTCTTTGCCAAACATTGAAAATGATAGGTTTAGCTGTAGTTGTCTAGCAAGAGCCTGTCTGACTACTTTTGTGTTAGAACTACTGCAGAAATCCTGAGAGTTTAGTACCAGGCTCAAAACTTGCCAGGCAACTCCAGCCATCCTTTCTAATTGGGAGAACTAAGACATTGGGGGTAGTAAGTTACCAACAATACTCAAAGTCCTTGGGAGAAACAGCTCTTCCAAACAGCACAATCATTGCTCAGTCCCTCCTGGACCCCTGTCCCAGTTTTAAGATGAACTTTGAGCTGGCATAAGCCCCATCAGGACTGTGTGGCATGTTCCAGTCAAGCTGCCCTAGCAGGTCATCACTGCTGTAAGTGAGCCTGGCTGCTCTTGCTCCCTTTGGCCTCCCCTTCCCTGGCACCCCGAGGGTGCCCTGCTGAAACCGTGGATTCAGCCCATGGAGCTGGCAGGCAGCCTTGTGCATGTTTCCTGAGCTGGTTTGTAGCCAGCGTGGCAGGATGAAGCAAAGTGGCAGATGGAGGAGCTGGTTGAGATGCCACAGGTCAGGGACAAGAAAGAGACATGGTTAAGACTGTGAGGAGATGATCAGCTCCATTCACCCCCCATGCATCACGCAGAGGAGAGGAAATAAAGTCTAGTGAACTCACCCACATGAATTTTCCTGTTTGGGTGGTTTCAGAAGAAAATTTGTATCCTCCCATTTAAATATTATATTTAGACAGGATTTTTGCCCAGTCCTACCAAGAAGTCCTTGTTTTATTCAGACAAGGAAGATGTTTGCAAGGATACTTCTCATGGGACCTCAGGCACAGCTCCAATGACTTTCTTTAGATGTGAAGGACAAATCCTTTTAAAGCAGTTCATTCCTCCCTTTGGGAGCTGTGCAATTCCATTTTGCTCCCTGAGCAAATGAGAAAGCACTCCATGCTGTCAACCCAGGGGACTGCTTTGTACTGCAAATGTGTTTTCCTTCAAGAAGGGCCCTCTAACTCCCCGTGCACATTGAGGGAATTAATGAACATCTCATTTGTGCCAGTCTCTGAGAGATGCTTGCTCCCTGCTTCCCAGGGCTGCTCCATGTGCCCTGTGAGCAGTGAGCAAGCTGCAGCTCTGGTTGTGCTCTCATCCTGCTCCTGGGAAGCTGCATGCAGCTCTTCTGTTCCCAGTGTGAGCAGAAACTGGAGTTTTCCCAGTGCTGCTAGTCCAAAGCACCTTCGGGCACAGAGGGACCCTGGGGACAGACAAGGTGCCTGTGGGAGTCCCGTGAGCTGATTTGTGTTTATGCAGCAGCACAGCTGTGCAGGGGCTCTTGTTTTCAGGGAGCAAACTTCTCATTAATTTTATGAGCGCAGCAGCTCTTGGCATGCAAGAGCTAAAATTCCCTGTGCACTCACAGGGAGGGCGAGTTCCCCGGGCTTTAGGGCAGCCAGTGGATCCTATCTATTAATAGGATTTAATAGGTACCCAGCAGAAGTGGGCTCAGATGGAGTGGGTCACTAGGAAACCACCCATCTTGAGTCATCCCAGCCAGAAACCTGGGAGAAGGAAACCAGACTGGGCACTGGCTCTCTGGCAAAGGATGAATCAGTTGATTTAACAAACAGTGGGTTTTCAAAGGAAGAAAAGAAAAATGTTAACAGGAAGATAATGAGTTACACAGGATACCTAATCACTTCTGCAAAACTTGATCTTAACTGGTGACTGTCCTTATCTCAGTGTCCCCAGGGAGGTAACTGCGAGATCAAAAGCTCTGGAAGAGGGAAGGTGGGTTTCTAGTGCGATGGGCTGCTCAGGTCTCTGAGGACTCACACGGTGTGCAGGGGCTGGAGGGCACGATCTGCAGAGGAGGGAAGGACAGACCCCGCACAGCCAAAATCTGCATGGTCTCCTCCCACAGAGGGGTGTGTAGGGAAGGCAACCCCTGCGAGCAGTCACATATCGGTCCTCCATCAGCGAGGGGCAGTTCTGCCTCTGCTGCCCACCCTGACTCTGCAGCTGGCAGCCAGGGATGGGCTTGGTGCAGTGTGTTTGTTCCAGCCCGCTTAAAGCAATTCTTGGTATTTATGGCTGATGCAGAGCCAAAAATATGTCCAACACCCAGTCAGCTGGCTTTACTCTGAGCTACACAAATCAAATCAACCCTTAATTGAATTCCCCTCTGTTGAGGCAAACTGGAGCTCGAGCACTGGGATTTCCTTGGATTGTTCCCTCCGGTGAAGCTTTCATGATGTTTCACTCATGTGCCTGGCACTTCTTAACGACCTCACATTGAGCTGTATGCAAATCGGCTTAATGAACTGGGGATGATCTCAGCTGGCAAGAAGGAGGAGGAGCATCACGCCATGAGTGCCGTGTGTTCAGGTGACAACACCAGTGTCAAAGGCAGCACTCTGGTCCCCTACTGCCAGCAGCTATGGGGGATTAGACTGCTCTTTCCACAGTCCCACCATGCTTGCACTCCTTGCAATATAATCTAAATTGCCCTGTGAATACACTGCAGGACAAGGAGCCCCACGAGCCGTGGGAAGCTTCTGCTGCTCTGGGAGCTCTGTGTTTCATGTGGGTGCTGCATTCCTGCACCCGTGCCTGGTGGGGAGCACCCTGGTCCTCATTTCTCCCCTGCCAAAATGGCTGGTGCAGGTTTGGTGCAGGTTTGAAGGTAGCGGCCAGGCTCACTCAAGAGTCCAAGTCCGCAGGCAAGCTGAGGTGATGAGGCAGGTCCGAGGTCAAGCTGCAAAGTCAGCTTGCAGGGCAGGGGCAGGGTCACAGTCAGGGTCAAGGTCAGAGTCAGGATCACGGTAATCAGGCTTAGAAGCAGCCCAGTGGTGCCCAGATGAATCCATAGAATCATTAAGGTTGAAAAAGAAAGATCACAAAGTCCAGCCATTAATCCAGCACTGCCAAAACCACCACTAAACCATGTCCCTAAGCACCACATCCTCATGCCTTTTGAACATTGCCAGGGAAGCTGATTCCACCACTTCCCTGTGCAGCCTGTTCCAGTGCCTGACCACCCTTTCCTTGCAGAATTTTTTTCCTGGTATCCAATCTAAATCTCCCCTGGCATAACTTGAGGCTGTTTCCTCTTGTCCTACTGGACACCCCTATGTGTGAGGCCGGTCCAAATAATGGGATCAGCTCTTGGCTGTGCCGTCTCCAGTCTGACCCCAAGCCCTGGGAGCCAAACCACTAAAGTGGGTGAGCTGAGGGTGCTGCCAGTACCTAATTTCCAGGCAGCATCCCCCCATCCCGATGGCCAGACAGTGGTCACCCCTCCCTCAGTTATCCTCTCCCAAGCTGGAGGTGGTTTTAGGCAAGATCTTTTCACATCTTTTCACAGTATGTGATCATTCACCTCGTACTCCTCCTCCTAAGTCACTCCAAGACCCCCAGAAACCTTGTGCCCTTTCTCCCTTCTCTGAGAGATGACAAGGAGGAGCCGAGCTTCCTTGTCACCACCTTCCTGTGGTGACAAAGGACCATTTTTCGGCCATTTCAGCCGTTTGGCTGCACCCCATCTTGGGGCCAGCCTGCCACCTCGTGTTCAAAGCTGGGGATTTGCAGAGTGGTTTTGCACAGGGCATTGAAAATGCCTCAGGCATTACTAAACTGATTTGTATTTAGGACTCCTAAAGCCTAGAAGAAATGAAGGAAAATTTGAGGAGCTTCACTCTGTGGGGGAGCCAGGGTGAAACACCACCCACCCCAGTGTTCCCAGTGGTGGCACAGCTGATTTCAGGTAGTTTCTTGCCTGATGTTTCACTGCCCAAGCAAGGGTGAGCAGTCCTGGAACCCTCACAGCTGTTTTAGACTCTCCCTGCTACAGTGCAGGATTTGGGTCCATTCTTGTAGTGGCATTCCCTGCAACTGGATGTGATCTTCCTTGCCTTGAGCCTGGCCCATGATTTGCAGCACCCATACAAAAAAGCCCATGGAAGGTCTGCTGCTTTGTTTTACTGAAGCTCTCAAGCATTATAGAGGTGCTCATGGTCACCAGAGACAGAGATATGAGCTCCAGGTTCCACTTGTGGGGCATCAGTAGCCACCAGGTGGTGGCTGGGGGCCAGGGCAGATGCTCAGGGTACCTTGCACAGCCCTGTGTGAGCCAAGGACTCCAGGTCCTCAGGGGCTTCATCTCAGACTGGAGCCTGCTCGCCTCCCACTTGGCTCCTTTTACTTCCATCACTCTTAACCAGCATATAAGGGTTCATTAGAAAGGATAGATGTTTATAGGGTGTAAGATTTTTTCCAGATTTTTTTTTTTTTATTTTCCTAAATACTCCTGGGAGTGTGACAAATCCTTCTCATAAATCCTATTAGTGGTTAGTGAACCCAGAGGGACATGTGCTATCATCTTGTTGAGCTCTGCTGTAGCTTTCTACTGAGATTCTCTTTTATTGCTCCCATCTTTCATAGCTTCTTTCTTATTTCTCTTTTCTTCATCATCACCCTTTCTACCCTTAGTATGCCATTTTTCTCCCATCCCTGTTCTTTCTCAAGCAGTGGGATGTGCCATATGTGCCCCACTCATGGGACTGGCAAACAGCACATGTGTGATGTACAGAGAATCTGCAGGATGGCAGGTACAGGTAAAATATTCACCAAAAAATTTCATTTGTCCAACCGTATTGACTTTTGCTCCTAGCCAAGGGGTGATGGCAGCTGCAGCACTACAGGTAGCTGTTCCTGCCCATGGTGGGGTAGTTGGAACTAGATGATCTTTAAGGTCCTTCTAACTCAAACCATTGTATAATTCCATGATCCAAGGAAAGCAGCAGTCTTCACTCATCTTTCATAGTGGACACATAGGGACAGCTGTAAAACAGTGATAGGTCAGAGACAGCTTAGAAATTGGGAAAAATATTGTTTTGACCTCCTGGTTTTGGATTTAATTTCTCACACAGGCCTGATTCCCCTTCTTCAACAGGCAAAGGACTTTCCAGCTGAGAACTTTTCACCTATTTGATTACAGTTATCATTCACAGATACACACATGACTACGCAGTAGGTGATGACTCGACCAGGCACTACACAGTGCTCAGCATGACCGTGCCAAAAGTCAATTTCTGGGGCTAAGTGGAGGCACCATCTGCTTCCTGAAATGTGCTGGACATCACATGGCACGTCTGAGTCTGCTGTAACCCACAGATGTCACGCAGTTCTGCCTCCTGAGTCACCACGGGCTGAGCAAGGCACAGTTGTGTCTGAAGTGAGCTTCTCTTTCCTTCTCCTGCGGCTGGGCCAGCTGGGAGTCAGCCTGCAGGATCAGCTATCTGTGTGTGCTGACATGAACCAAAGGAGAGCTCCACGGCGATGATTTTTCCCCGTTAGTGGTGGGCTGCAGGCACAGTCTGGCAGAGCAGCACCCATTGAATTCTGACTGGGTATTGAAGAGCCTCTTGGCAGCCTGGCTGGAGAATGACTTATGGGTTTGTTTGCTTGCTGGGCCTCCAACTCGTGTTCAGCACAGGCCAGGCTGAGCCAAATGTTCTCATTTTGCTCATATGGCATGTGCACATCAGGCATGAGGAAACATGCTAGAGCTGCAGAGACCCAGCCATGTGTGTGCACTCCTTGGCTTCCTTGCTCCTGAATACCAGAGCTGCTCGAGGCAGGAGCTAAGGCCACGTCAGACCCTGTTGTTGGCTCGAGCTTTGGCTGCTGACCTGCTTATCCAAGTGCAAAATGGTGTGTAAGATGATTAAATCATCTTCCAAAGAAGGCCTGGAATCCCAGCTTTTCCAGTAAACAACCAGGTAACTGTTTACTGGAACAATGTGAACCCCTGCCAAGAAATTGTGCAGAGCACTAAAAACATTGAAAATGACCCCATATGTCCTCATAGCAGCAAGTCCTCTAATAAGATGAAGAACAAGCACAAGGCAAATTTCCAATTACTTTAACATGCATAAAAAATCAGGTTGTGACTGGTCACAGCTCCGTGATCTTACAGTGGAATTGCTATTTGTTACTGACTTGCTCTTGCATCTTTATTGCTTATTTAAAATGTGCCACTGCTTGGACTGGAGTTTTGTAATAGCAGCACTTTAGGTTTCCACATCTCTTGCCTCAGAAAACATCACATTAAAACTTGCTCAGCTGTACAAATCCCAGCCCTGCAGACAGAATACAAAACATCACTGGCGCCTTCCTGGGCTCCCTGCAAAGCACTGGCAAAGCTGACCCCAAAGCTGCAGCAGTGATCACACCCCTGTGACTGTCCCCTCTCACCACATGCTGTGACAGTGCCCTGCTGGCATCTGCTTCAATGTGACAACCTCAGCACACACCAGATGTACCCCGGCACCGCAATGCATCTACCCCCACTCCTCCACCCAAGTGTGGTTACCTGTCTTCTAGAGCACAGTTTTAAATTAAGCAAATTCCTGCCTCCAGGAGCTGGGCATGGTGTTTCTGGCATAAGGAGGTGCTGGACTGCACAGGTGGTGCAATAACCTGAAGTTGTCCTGCTCTCGATGTTGTCTGTGGTACCCAGAACTGCTGGGGGGTTTGTGACAAGTGTCTCCTGTCCCAGCTTTGTCCCACTGCTGTGTGGTGACATGTCCCTCTCTCTTGCTAAAATCTAACTTGGTTCATGAGCACAATATAATAGCCTTGAAAACAGGGGGCAGCCTCTTTTCTCAGCTCGCTCCCACAACCAGTGCCACACCCAGGGAACCAACCTGCCAAAATTGCCCTCAAACCCCCTAAGATGGGAATCAGGACAGAACAACCCCAATGATGCACAGTGGGATATGGTCGTGCTTTTTTATTGAAACAGAGGGACCCGCAAGTGACTTTTTTTTCTTTTGGTTAGCCTTGTAGAACGCTTTTTCCCAAGTTCAGGCCTATCCAAGCATGGGAAGAGTCTCTCTTGGACATTGAAGAACATCTCCTCAAGTCCTTTAGGAAGACCCAGAGTGCTGAACTCTTGGCTGTGTGGGTTCAAGTGCTGAGGGACCAAGAAACATCAAAGCCTATTGAGCCAAGCCCTGCAAGGCTTGCTGGTGTTGGTCCCAGGGAACCATGGTGGCTGGTGTGGCCCTGGACAGTGATAGCTCTTGGCCCAGAGCAGCCTGTGGATGACTGAGTGACCTGTGGACCTTGTACTGGCAGCAGTGCAGAACCTCAACTAGCTCAGAAATGGGAAGTCAAATTAGTCCTGTGGAGAAGTTAATTGCCAACCCAAACCTGGTCTGTAGGGCTGACTTCTCTGGATCAAGGATCAAGAATGTGGAAAATCCCATTTAGGTTTTCCTTATGACCCCCCTCCCATCTGGACTTTTTTTCCCCACAATCTTCAGTTTTCCCTTTGGAAAAGACGTGTGCCTTTCCCTTCAGCAACCTTGTGGGGTGGAGCTGACCCCATGCAGAAGTGCTGAATGTTGATGAGGTGAAGGTGGGCACCTTGTTGAGGTTGGGAATTAAGATGAGCAGGGTAAGAGGGTGCTGCTTCATGGTGTTGCACACCTTTTCTTCCAGCCGTGGGTGGTGGTGTAGAACTGTGACATATTCATGGAATATGGGAACTTTCTGAGCTCTTGATGTGCACAGATCACAGGTGGGCAATTCCTTCTTACCAGTGAATGGACAGCAGGTCTCAGGAGCAAAGGGCAAAGGCTTCTGAAGCTGTGGAAGTCTGATGATCCTTGGTACCCCTCACATCTGTTATGTGCTTTGTGTTACAGAATTATAGAATGGTTTAGGTTGGAAGATTGGAAGGGACACAAAGGTCATCTTGTCCAAGGTCCCTGCAATGAGCCGGGACATCTTCAACTAGATCAGTTTTCTCAGAGCCCTGCCCAACCTGGCCTTAAACACCTCCAGGGATGGGGCATCCACAGCTTCTCTGGGCAATCTGTGCCAGTGTTCCACCACAATCATTGTGAAGCACTTCTATCTGATTTGGATCAATCCTCCTTCAGTTTAAAACCATCACCCTGTGTCCTATTCCAACAAACACACACAGATAAAAAGTTTGACCCCAGCTGAAAGGTTTGTTCTTCAATTGTGTTCTAGACAAAAAGATCCTGTCCAAAAATGTGTTTAGCAGCATCATTCCTATATAGGCTCCTAACATGTGCCAGCACCCATGAGAGTTCCTGTCCCTGGTAAGATCTAGGTGATGGCTATTGTTAACACATCTGGCTTCCAGCTGATTTTTTTGGCAGATGTGCAGGGACCTGGGCTGGCTGGAAGAGAGCAAACATGAAATACAGGGTGTCCTACATGGGAACAGGGCTGGGAGGGGATGTTCTGTGTCTCTGCCTCCAGCTCAGTGAATCACGACACCCGTGCCCTCCATCGGGCACGTTCCTGGCATTGTGCCTCCGTGCACAGCCCTCTCTCTGTCCTCCTGGGACTCGTGAGGCTGAGCTGTGTGCAGCTTGACAGAGCATATAAAGAGGTTGAGAAAAAAAATCCATAGGAAGAGGAGGTGTTCACAGGCTATCACAGTCTTCAGGGAACTGGGATGAAGTCATGGCAGAGATACATGGGGAAATAAAGTCAGACAGATAAGTAAATATGGCTAAACCAAGCCTAGTGCAAAACAAGCCTGAGCTTATGTTTCCAGTGTCACCTTTTTGGCCCTTCCAGTGCCTAAAGGGGGCTTATGAAAAAGAGGGAGAGTGACTTTTTACAGGGGCAGATAGTGATAGGGCAAGGAGAAATGGTTTTAAAATAAAAGAGGAGAAATTTAGATTGATTATTAGGAAGAAATTCTTCCCAGTGAGGTTGGTGAGGCCTTGGCACAGGTTTCCCAGAGAAGCTGTGGCTGCCCCGTCCCTGGAAGTGTCCAAGGCGAGGCTGGATGGGGCTTGGAGCAACCTGGTCTAGTGGAAGGTGTCCCTGCCCACGGCAGGTATGAACAAGATGACCTTTAATGTCCCTTCCAACTAAACCATTCTGTGATTCTGTTACTGCCAAGAGTCTGTGCCCAGCTTTTCAGTACAAGCACTTTGGAGCCCACCAGCTCTTCGCTGATTTATTCTCATGGGGGCTGCATTTCTGCAAATGTAAGGTTTGAGCCTTTTTTTCTCTTTAAATTTTGCATTTGCTTTGCTAATGTCAACCTCCAGAGGGCGAAAACCCTTCGGAAAGACGCTGGGAATCGCTCCAACCAAGCTGGAGGTGATCTGCTTGCAAAACCGTAGCAGAAAGTCCCGTCATAAGGAATTCCCACCCACTCCCAAAATCGTGCGTTTTCTGACTCATTTCTGTGATGACGGCTCCGGCTCCCAAGCCCCACCACTGCTGGGAAGGCCAGGGCGGCGGACGGGATGAGGAAGGGGAACATGAACTCCTGAGTCGGGGCTTCCTGGAAAGCTTGTGGGATGATGAAGCCGGCTGGTGCCTTCCGTCATGTGGGAAGTTTTGTGGTGGTTTGTCCCAAAAGCTCTTTCACAAGCCAGAAACCCCGGGCGATGTAGGAAAACTCTTAATGCTGGTGATGCAGAAGTTATTTACTTGCAAATATCCTTGTAAAGTGCTGTGGGTAAAAAGGGGATCTGCCGCTTGCCAGCTTGGGAGGGGATACAAAATCCTGCCAGGTCGGCATATCCTGGTGCTCTGACCCTAACCCAGAGTCCAAAGCCATGGAGAAATACGTCCCAGAACACCCAGTTCTGGGACATATTAAAAGTTAGTTAAAGCAAGGGCGGGATGTTTTTAAAACAACACACATATTGCTGCTCGTTGAAGACACCCAATTCCTGGAAGTGCTGAGTGCTTGCTCTGAAAAAAGAAACCAAAAAAAACAAAACCAACAAAAAAACCCAAAAACAACCCAAATATTTTGTGGATGTCTACAGAGAAACCGGGAAAAGTAGGAACTGGTGGGAATATCATAGTCTTGGACAATGATATTATTATTTTGAAAAAGTGTTCTAAGAGGGTATGGAGATAAGATGGAACAAGACAGGAGCAGTTTGGGAGTGAGGAGAAGGGAAATGGTGCTGAGGAAGAAGACTGAAGGAATAGGATTGCTGGGGCCCTCAGTGTAAGGAATAATTCAACATATACACACAGACACATCAGCTATACCACTAATAAACCTCCTCTAAATAGTATAATTCAATCCTGGAGTATATTTATGGTAAGATGGGAGGTCACAAGCCACAGGCTTGCCCCAGGCATGCTGCTGGGCTATGGGAGGATGTTGCTGTCAGCAGCAGGGACCCAGCACTGCTGCATCCATCCTGGCACCATCAGTGAAACAGGCTGAGTAATTAAATCATTTATTGCTACATTTCTGTCAGATCTCATTACACAGCACCTGAGTTATTTTTCCAGTTGAGTGATTGCCTGGATCCTACTATGGTGATGCTAAATATCCCATCCCTGATGAAAACCTTGGCAATAGCCTCTGAGGGGATATTTGGTCAGGGCTGGCATTTTGTTCTGCAGCAATAAGGCTGTCAGGATATAATCCTGATGTGGAAGTGGCCCTGCCTCATCCATCCTCACAGCTCACCATGGACAGAAGGGGAGAAGTTCAAAGAAAGGATGCAAGGAAGATCAAACATGAGTAGATCAGGACTTTTTGTCCTTGAAATGAAGTGTGTGGAAACATGGTGAAGCTTATGGAAATGGGAGAGGACAGGCTGTTCAGTGCTTCAGCCACTGACAAACAAAAATAAATAAATAGATAGATAAGGGCATCAGCTGGGGTTGCCAGGCTCAGAACAGACAAATCAGCCAGTGTTTGGTACAGGGTCTGGTACGGAAGCTTTGGATGGCAAAGCTTTCTCCAGAGGACCCTGGGTGGTCACCCAGGGACAGAAACCTAGGGAGGGTCACCCAGCACTCAGAGAGCCCAGGACCTGCAGGATCTCCCCAAGCCACAGTCTGAGACAGGAGGGTTTGCAGAGGAAATGACATTACTTGTGATTATGTCTTTCCCAGAGATCTGCTTCTGGAGCCAGGGACAGGACCATGGGGGACTGGGACATGGGGCAGCCTGGTACATCAGCCCTGTCCTATTCCTATAACCCTCAGGCTGATGTAAAGCAACTGCAGCAGACAGCCCTGGCAGAGCCTTTGCAGCTCACCTCAGCTGAACTATTTCGCACCTCGCTTTTGTAGCACAGGTGTGGGAGGCTTGTGCCAGCACAGATGCTGTCCTGATGGCAGTGCAGTTGAGAAACACCTGGAAACAGATTCCCCATGATCATTCATCTGTGATAGGCCAAGCTAAAGGGTCTTCCTTCTGCCTCAGCTGTCTCTGGTATCCAACAAAACCTGAACGTTTTTTTGCACAGTCCAGGATTAACAGCACAGATGGGGCAACTATACTGGAATATGCATGGCTTTTAGTCAAAAGGAATAAATTATAAAGGACACAGAGGCCATTTTCTATGGCTAGGAGTGGCATAAATATCTCTTACAAAAAAACCCCAAAAAACCTTCTTCTCCCCTTATCTGCTTTCCTGTCTGAAATAATCACCCTAGACAAAAGCTTGTGCAGATCTGCCTTGGGCTCACAAAAGAGTTTTTAAAAGCTCCATCTTTCAGTTTTGAATTTGCATGTATCTGGCATCAGAGGGGCTAAACATGAGCACAGCAAAGCTCATGTGTTTTTTTTCATCGCCACTTTTCAGAGCATTACTGTGTTTTGAAGTGGTTTGTACTGAAGAAGTGTCAAATACAGGGAGCAGAAACAAGGCTGTTGTCAGTGCAAACCCACCTTCACAGCATTTCCCAAACATTTTGCCTATGCGCTGCATTTTGTGTCAATGTTCAACATGCTCCTTTCATTTTCTTTTTCTTCTTTATTTTTTCTGAGAAAAAAAATTAAACCAGACAAGGTTTGAAGGCAGAGAATAAACCGAATGCTTCAGAGAGCTTTTCTAGCAAAACTTGTCACACCCTTCTTCTGGAGCTGCTTGGCTTGACAGCCTGTGAACTCTCATTTCTTTAACCATAGCCCTGAAAACATGATATTCTGCTTAAACTACCCTAACCCTTTAAACTACTCTAACCCTTTACAGCTGTTTAAGCTGCTTAAGAGTCAGCTACGGTTCAGATCAATTCAGACGCTGAAGCGTGTCGGAGTAGCCGAATGCTATAAACTCTCCTGGCTTTGAAATGATCTCAAAATTGAAAATTGTTCAACTGGTAGTATTTAAATATTCATTGCTCTAAATCTAAGAAAATTTGCTTTTAAATAGGATTGAATTATGAGCCTCACAGAGATTTGCAGCACAAAGCCCCATTTGCAGAGAGCCTGAGTAGCAGTTTTAAAGTTATTAACTTGTGCAGTTCGGAAATTCCTCCTTAAGTGGCATCTTTAACAAATGCTTCACGAAATTGCCTTCAACGATCAAAAAATACAGATGCAATTAATTTGTCTTGAGTTCTAAACCTCAGTGGCATCAACAAAATGAGCTGTATTTTATCTCCCTGGCTCCCAAGCTGAGTGCAAAACCTGGCAGTGACATAAAATCAGTACGACTCGATGGTTTTGTGCTTCTTTCCACAGATTCATTAAACCAGTTGTGGTGGGGATGTGCAATTGCACACATGGACAGGCACAAACCCACACCTGTCACTGGGGTGAGATGGAGTGAGCCCATCCCCAGGCACAGGGCAAGTTGTTTTGAAGTTCTGAGCACCGTGAGGGCCACCCTTTGAAACTGCAGCAGCCCAGGCAGTTGTGTGCATTAATAACAGAGCCCATGGGCTGGTGACAGTTTTTGGCCCTTCGTCGTAGGAGTCAGGGGAGGTGACACCAGCCTGGGTGAGGAGCAGATGCCTCCATGTGCAGCATGATGTGATGTGTTTGTGGCCAAGTGTTTTTCCAGCTAAAAGAACAGGACGTGATTTTCCTGGCTGAACCAGGGCAAGACCTTGTTGAGTCACCTCTCCGGCCTCCTGCTGACTGCGGAAGCGAGTTAAACATCAAACTCCCCAGCAGGACCCATTAACCAGCTCCATCACTGCCGAGAGCCACTGGGAAGCAGTGGGAAGGGATGTGATGGGGCGATGTGCTGGGCATTGAGCTCCTTTGAAATGCCCAGCAGAACCTCGTGGGGACCCAGGTCTCAAGCTGGAGGTTGCTGGGGAGCCTGCTCACTGCAGCAGTGGGGATGGATGTCCTCCAAAATACCACATGCCCCGTGTGGGGTTTGATGGGACTCCTGCTGCACCATCACCCCAGCTGAGAGCAAGTGCAGGTCCTTGGCGTGGAACTTGAGCACCTACATCCCACAAGGAGATCCTGCAAGCCCCACTCAGCCCTTTCAGAGATGACAAAATCATAGAATGGCTTGGATTGGAAGGGACCTTTGAAGGTCATCTAGTCCAACCCCATGCCATGAGCAGGATCTTCAACGAGACCAGGTTGCTCGAAGTCCCACCCCATATGGCCTTGAATATTTTCCAGGGATGGGGCATCCACCACCTCTCTGGTCAACTTATTCCAGTGTTTAACCACCCTCATCGGAAAAAGAGGGTGGTCTAAATCTACCCTCTTTTAGTTTTAAAACATTATCCTTTGTTCTATGACAACAGGACCTTCTAAAAAGGACCACTTAGCCTTCACAGGCTCCAGCCAGGAACTGGTGCCCAGGCTGGTACCATTCATGGCACTGTGGGCATGTGTTGGGACATGAATGAGGAATATCAGGTGCTTGAATGTCCCTGGACATGGAGGTCTTCTAGAGCTTGAGGATGGGGAGTCTGTAGAACAACTTTGACGTGGTAACATCAGCTTGCCTGATGCTCCAAAAACCAAGAAGTGCAGGAAAATAGCTGCTTACTCTGGTCAAAATACATATTCCTTTTTATCTTCAGAAAAAGCCTCCTCTGGAAGGAAATGGCTGCACATTTAGGGATGGGAGGTGTAAGATGCCAGCATTTCAGTGTTGAAAACAACACCTTGTGCTTTTTATCTGGGCCTCAGGGAAAAATGCCAATTAATGACGCAGAGGATGGGTGCTGCAAACCTTAATGTCACACTGTCATCTCTTCCCTCCCTCCTGCTGGAGCTGCCAGTGGGGAGTGTCTGGCCTTCCTTAGAAAAACCACCTGCAATTTATTGCTTCAGCCTTAAAGGCTGGACTGTGAGCCCAAAGATCACCCTTGGAGCAGCAGGGTGTAAATCTGTGCACTGAGCACAGGACCACCGCCATGGTGGGGCAGCTCTTGGTGGCATCCTGCTGTCCCCTCCAGCCTAAAGGAGCCCAGCAGCTCTCATGCTGCATCTAAGAGATGTTAATTGTGCTGTGCTTGCTTGAGCCCTGGCTCTATAATTAACAGTGCTGCATCAGCAGGTGCTGACGCCACAGTGATGATCAAGCAGCTCATTTTCCAGGAGCTGCTGGGACTCCAGACAAATGAGGGGTTATTTCAGGTGACTTGCCTGTCATGGAGTGTCCCTGGGTCTGTCCATCCCCTCTGAGTGCAGGTTTGCCATGTAGCGGCAGTGGTGGATTTTTTTATGGCAATTAACCAATTACTCTGATTGGAAAATGCTCCTAGAGTTTGAAATACAGTCCTGTGTGTCTTGCATGGAGACCCAGTGAGTGACATTTGAGAAGGAAAATGGGACCTGGCCTGGGGACCCAACCCCAGGGCAGCTCTGAGTACAGAACCACAGAATTGTCAGGGCTGGAAGGGACCTCTGGGGATCACCCAGTCCAACCCCCCTGCCAAGGCAGGGTCACCTGGAGCAGGTGACACAGGAATGCATCCAGGTGGGTTTGGAATGTCTCCAGAGAGGGAGATGCCATGACCTCCCCAGGCAGCTCTGGGGCAGTGTTAGAGATGCTAACCCCAAAGGGAGGGTTTGCTGCCTTCGGGAAGATGTTTTCACATCTTCAAACACCCAAACCCCAAACTGGAGGGTCGAGTTCCCCATGATTTTTGTACATTGGGGCAAGTGTGCCAAAAGAAGTGGAGAGCCCTTTTAGGATGCACACCAGGTGCTGTATCACTGCCTCTTCCACTGATACACATCTATTCATTTAAAATCTGGAATGCCATCCTAGTTTGGGTCCTTCAGAAGGGTCTGGAATGGGACAGAGCACCTGTGGGTCAGGGAGTCACGCTCAGTCCAAGACCCACATGGCCATCCATGGCAGCAAAGCAGTGCTGGCATCATTCACCCATGGGGATTGTGTACAAGAGTGCATCACCTTGGGGATGGATGCAGGAAAACAGCCCCCTCCAGCCCTTCCCACCCCATATCCTTCCACTCTGAGGTCCTCAGGGATGCAGCTGGAGGACACAGAGCAGGGGAAAGCAGAGCAAGACAAAGGAGAGTGGGAAACAACAGTAATGATGGGGGTCTTCCAGTATGAGGCCAGAAATCCCAGGTTACTTTTAATTTTGCCATCAAAACAACTTTTTTTTAACCCCAGCATGGAATTGCTGAGATGTCCTAGGGGCACACCGAGCTTCTTCCACAGCACGTGCCCATGCTCATGAGGTCAAAGATTGCGTCTGCCAGGGACCTGCTAGAATTTGGTCCTTGCCAGAACACCTTTTATTTCCCTGCCAGATCCAGAAAATCTCGTTGACTCTTTGGCTCTACATCCCTCATGCTTATGGCACAACCAAGGAGCTGCATTTGCCGAGCAAGTGTCACCCCAATTTGTGTCACTGCAGGAGGGAGAAGAGCTAGAACTATTATGTATTTATTATATTAATGTCCCTATTTTTAGGCTAACAGCAAGACCAAGGGATATTTTGCAGAAGCCTGTGCACTTTATACCAGGCAACAAATCCTGATTCAGCCTCTTACATAAATTATTTATCACAATCACAGAAAGTTAGAGGAGGGGAAGGCTGGATTAATCCAGACAAGGCAGTTGATGGAGGCACAGTAAAAGCAAACCCACAGTGAAGAAGGCTCCTGATTTCAAAAGGGCAAAGCTCACAAATTCAGCATCACCAGAGCCTGGCTGCAAATGCCACCAGTGTGAGGACAATGAGAGTCTTCTCAGCCTGGAGAAGGGAAGGCTCCAGGGAAACCTCACTGTGACCTTTTGTGTTTAAGGGGGGTTTATAAAAAAGAGGGAGAGCAACTTTTTACAGGGGCAGATAATGATAGAACAAAGGGGGATGGTTTTAAACTAAAAGAGGAGAAATTTAGATTAGTTATTAAGAAATTCTTCACTGTGAGGGTGGTAAGGCCCTAGCACAGGGTGCCCAGAGAAGCTGTGGCTGCCCCATTCCTGGATTTGTTCAAGGCCAGATTGGATGGGGCTTGGAGAAACCTGGGATGGTGGAAGGTGTCCCTGCCCATGGCAGTGGGTTGGGACAAGATGAGCTTTAATGTCCCTTCCAACCCAAACCATTCTGTGTTTTTCTGATTCTGCAAGATCCAAGGTTAGGGTAGAGGCAGATTATTTCAGCCTTTATCAGTGTGCTGATGGCATGTGGGTGTACCAACAAGGACCGAGGTCCAGAGCAGCAGCAGCAAAATAGGAACCTCTTAAATGCCCAGGCATGACACAAAACCCTGAGAAAACCTGGCCTGAGCCCAGAAAATTTAAAAACAAAAGCTAGGGAATGGGATCACAGTCTTCAAATACCTCCAGGAAGGAGACAAGGGGCAGCCAGGGGAGGATAAATATCAGGCAGGGAAAATATTTAGTTTAGCTAAAGGACCATATTGACACTTGAGCAAAACAGGATTATCTGTCTACAGATACATTTAATTAGAAGAAACTTTCCATGTATTCAAGCAGAAGAAAGCAGAGGTGACAGGGGAAAAAAGGGGAAAAAAAAAAAAGAGGAAAGCCATTTTCAAGTTTAAATGTAATTTTTAAAAAGGAAATTTTATAAGATGGTAACAGCAGGGGTAGAGGAAAGGGCTGATGTCCCATTCATGTCCCCCCACCTCCTTAGGGGTGTGACTAATGTGGGTGGGTTAATTCATCTTTACTGTCCAACTGTTGAATTTTTTGGGTGGCTCCCATGCCTGATTCAGCTCAGGACACCTTACGGGCTGCCAGCCTGCTTGCAGGGCCCATCCAGGGAGCAGAGGGCAGGTGGGGGCTCCCTCCCCTCCCCACAGGGCAATTTGGAGGTGCCACCTGTCCTGGAAGCTGGCAGAGCATCAGTGCATCCTCTTCCCATCACTGCCAATCCCTGCTCCACCATCCTCCTGCCACAGAAATGATGGCCAGGTACAGGGAATGGTCCTTGGGAAAGGAAGAAAAGGAGAAAAAACACAAAAGGAAGAATAAAATGGGGTTTTCGCCACTTGTGGGCTGCTGTGATTTTCAGGTGTGAGTTCCCAGGCCCCGTGGAGTTGTTTTGCTTTACAAAGCCAATTGTTCCATGCACCAGTTTTGTGTCTTTCTTCCTTCAGTGTTGTGGGCATCACTGCCATGTCCCTTGCACAGGGCAGAGAGAAGGAGCATCCCTGCTCTGGGGAGAGAGGACAGGCCAGGGGGAAAGGCAGGAGTGAGTGGTTATCTGGGAGGGACAGGGACTGAGGATAGAGGACAGGTCTGTCAACTCAGCTCTGGAGCTGGACCTTCCTCCCAGCAGCACTTGCTGGGATGGGGCAAGAGGAAGGCAGAAGATCTAACCAGGGGGCCAGCATGGCCATAGATTTATTCTCAGCTCAAAAACCTCATTTAAAGGGCAAATTAATTAATGGAAAGCATAGTTTGGGAACACTGCCTCCATCCTTCCCCTTTTGCTGAGGCACATCACCTCACACCCCAAATCTCACCCTATATGCTCCTCGAGGGAGGCTGGTACAGGAGCTGCTGGGACAAGACTTTTCTCTGAATTTCACCGTGATTTTTTTTCTGATCAGTTTGCTGATGGGGACTTTCATCGCTGTCCTTCAAGTCTCCCCACCTGCAAAATGACAGTAACTGCCAACCTCAGTAGAAAGGCACCTGGAGCTCTGCTCATCGGGGAGAGTAGTAAGACAGGTGGTTATTCTTAAAATAAAATATCAGTAAGAGAAGAAGCCACAAAAAGCATTCATCAGCTATTGAAGGACCCTGGAAGATCAATGGTTTAGGTAATAGCATTCTTGCCAAGTATTAGCCTGGAAAGATCAGAGCTGCCAGAAACAAAGTCAGGCAGATTAATGTCCTGCCCCAGTCCCCGTTTCCTGCTGAGCCTGACAGCTCCTGGCAAAAGCTCCTGTGCCCAGAAATGTATTTTGAGACCAGAATGCTTACAGGTCATTCCCTTTGAACTAAACCCAGGCAAAGTTAATCTCATCCATCGAGGGGAGGGAGCAGACAGGTGAAGCTGGTGCAGCAGCCAAGGGGTTCCCCTGAGGGGATTGGAGCAGAAATTGGGGAGCAGGAGCAGAGACACAAGTGTGCATTGGCTACAAGGGCTTGGGGTACAGTGCAACAGCTGTGAGCTGCCAGAAACACCCACGGCTGCCACAACAGGCAGGTCCTCCATTATCCATCCAGCTCCCTCCTCCCCAGAAAGTAGGGAAAATTAGAGTATCCCTAAAGAAACTATAAAGCTCATGGTTGCTCACACAGAGAAGCAGCAGCCACATCCTAAATGGTGTGATAAACACCTCAGGGGTTGCCATCAGGCAGGCATTTAATGAGTACACAAATGATAGTTCCTCTTATTTCTCCTCCATCTTCCCATTTCCTACCAGTTGCCCTGGAAACTTCCCCCTCGAGACACTCACAGGAGCGAAGCCCAAGAGGAGAAAAAAACAGCTGCAAACCCTTCGTGGTGTGAAGCTTGTGGCCAAGCGATGCCAGGGGAGGATTTTGGGGTGAGTTGTGCCTGTACCAACCTGCCTCCCTCCCACACACTGCACAGCTTGGCCCTGTGGCCCCAGTGATGGGCACAGACCCCCAAATATCCCCCACATCCCACACCGAGCCCGCAGGGCACCCTCAGCATCTCCACCCATCTCCCCACAGGTTGTTCACACGAAGGCTGCACAGACCATCCCTCCTACACAGACGCTGCTGCAATCCACCGAGGTACAAGGAGCCACAGGGCTGAGTGATCTCCCACAAGACCCCGGGGTGCTTTTCCAACCGCGATGTAAGCAGCCACACCCAGAGGGTTGCAATTAATTACCCATTAGGATAAACTCCCATTTGGCTACGGTAGGAGGAAAGCGCACAAGATGTCTTGTTCTTCTGCAGAGAGCACCTGAAATTCATGGGGAAAAAAAAAGAAAACAGAAAAGAGAACTTAAAAATACCATCCAAATCCTCATTTCACAGCAGGAATTAGAAGACCCTGGATCAGCAGAGCCAGCCCATCCTGAGGATGCCAGGCCATGCTGGAGGTGTCTCTGGAGGGCTTTGTCCCAGCAAGCACTGTCACCCTGAGGGTAAATGCCATGTCCACACCTCATATCCCAGCCCCAGCAAGCAGGGCTGGGGCAACAAATGTTTTGTGCAACCCACACCAGAAATTTCAGTCTCTGCTCTGATGCAAGATGCCCACAGCAGGCAGAGGAGGCTGTGCTCTCACCATGCTTCCTGTGCCCTCTGATTTCACAGGCTCTGCCACCCAGGACTGCCACTCCAGCACCCAAATCCTCAAACACCGTGATTGACCAAGGCCAGGCAAGGGGCAATACAATGCACTCTCAAGTACATTTTCAATGCAGATTTTGTAAAAAATGCACTTTAATGCATATTACATATATTTATAAAGATCTTTGTATTCACACCTTTACCTTTTTAGCCAAAGACTTCACCCATTTGAGCTGCATTTCAGTTTGTTCATTGCCCACGATGCCTTGAGTAAGACGAAGATGAGAATCTCTGCTCCCGTGGAGTTATGCCTCCAGGCCATGAACCCATTGATCCCACCTGCCTGGTTTATTTTCTTAAGGCTTAAGAGAGCTGGCTCAGAGGAAGGGTGGGGGCTTGTGGTTCCTCACACCGCCCATGCTGCCAGGAAATACCCTGCCTGTATGTGGGGCTCAGCTGCTCTCAGATATTTTTCCCTGCACACCCCCGGAGACAGAAAATATTTATGTACTATACACCTAAAAAAATACATTGTAATAATATAGGAAAATATGGAAATATAGAAATAGCACAATATATTAGAATATTTATGTAGTATATCGGAATTTATGATAAATAAATATATTGTACACAAGTGTATATATACATACAACAAAAAGTTGAAAATAGGAAATGATAGAGCCAGGGAAAACAATATCCAGATGCAATCAAAGAAAGGAACCATGCTGGAAGTGTGCACAGCACAGACAGAGCCAACTCTTGGCCTGTTCCATGACCTGCCATCAAGATGAATTAAATGCATCCCAACAACCCAAGGACCAAACAGCTTCCTTGTGGCTCCTCAGCAGCTCCAGGCCAAGGCACCTCCACGACATGCCTGCTTTGTGGTGTTTCTTCACCTGGCTAAATCCTCTTCCCAGGACTGTTTTTCTTTTTTCTTTACCTTCAAAGCCCATGAGAAAAATGTGAATGGCTGCCAGGACGGGAAGTGCAGCTGCAGGGTGGGGTTGGTGGTTCCCTGGGAGGGTGGCACGATGGCTGTACTGCTTACAACCCACACATTTACCTGGGAGAACCTGGACCACCAGAAAAGGACAGCTCCTAATTTCCCAGCTGGACTTGTTTCAAGAACCTGCTAAGGATAATTTAAAGCCAACTATTGACTAAGCCCAGAATTGCATACCTTCCCTCCTCTTACCAATTCTTGCCCAGGTGGATCAACCACCACTGGTCCCACCACCTCTTGCCAATAGGCTGATACTGTGCTCCACCTCAGAACTGCAGGCACCAAGAGCTAAATGTTTCATTGCCACCCAGGGAAAACTCCACCCCAGAGCTCCCAATAAAGGCTCTTGCTATTTGACACTATATTTCATCTGTGCATGTGTTGAAAAGTTTTAATCATGTACCTATGTATAGTCCTGCACCAGCAATTTCCAGTGCCAGCCAATAGGAAAACACAGCACCCTTGGTAGCAGAAAACACTCTGGAGCCAAGTAAACAAAATGACAGTCTTATAGACCAGAAGCATTTGTCCCATTAAGGATTCAATTTGTAGACAGAATAACAAGGGACGAGTTCTTTGGAAGAGCAGACTTTAAGGACGTGGGTAATGTAACAGCAACAGAAGCGCTGTGACTGCAAGACCTTCGCTCAGGAGTGACTCAGCACAGCAGCTGCTTCCTGGAAAATTAATATTTCAGCCTCCCCAAAATGCCTGCAAAGCCTTTGAAAGCCTGCAAAAACCAACCCTGGAAGCCCTATCAGCCAACTGATCTGTCACTGCTGTGGGGATTAATACAGGTCCCCCACCCCAGCACAGGGCAGGGACCTGCAGGGAGCTCCAGCAGCGACTGTGGGGACTCAAGGCAGTGCTGCCAACAGAAAGTAATCATATTTTGGCTTCAAAGCTACCTCCTCATGACCTCTGAGCTCCAAAATCCCCCCCATCACCATGGGCACCCCAAGCAAGCCCCTGCCCCGACCCAGGTGTCGCTGAGCAGAGGCAGCTGTTAAGGAGGTTAATGCAGAGTTGTGTCAAGTAACAAACACCTAGTATTTATTAATAAATTAGTACACCGGAAGGCAATTTTTCAATTCGTTCCCCTCTTCCCCCACTCCCACCCCTTCCCACGGGGCAGCTCATGCCACCCTCATACCATTATTTCTTCAAATTGAGCGTAGTACAGACTGTTCGTTACGGGAGCATAATAATTGCAAATATAATCAGACAGACTTCTTACGATGCAGCTTTTTGTTCCCCACACCCCCCGCCCCCGACCTCTTTTAATAAAAAGTGGAGTGTGATTGAAGAGACTACTGAGACCACATAAGGTCTTCAGAGAACTTATCGGCCACGTCTGTATAAAAAACAAGAGACACGAGTGTAAAAGCATAGCTTGGTTTAAGTCTTACAGCACGAGGAGAGCGGGACCACTGGCGGCCTTCGCCTCCCCACGTCCAGCACCAGCTCCCTTCGGGGCCCCACCATTCCCACTCGTGGCAAGGCAGGATAACTCCTTACATTCGACTGGAGGCAAAGGACCTTTCCACTGCCTCAAAGGCTGGTGGGGCTTCACCCTTTTCCTTGCAGTTTAAGCGCTTCTGCTGCAGCGTATTAGGAGCGCGATGCGTTGTCCAGGTGAAAATCATACAATAAATAACCGTGCTAGTAAAATCTCAGCAATGGATATGAGCCAAACAAGAGTACATTAAAAAAAAAGTCAGCTCGGGTGGGAAGCTTAGCTGCGTTAAGAGACAGTAACCAGCAACAACTGGGGTGGGACTTCTGCGTGTTTTTGCCATTTAGTGCCCCGAGGCAAAGGGAGGTGGTCGGAGACAGTCACTCCGAGCGAGAGCTTTGACAGAGGAAGGGGGTTACAGAGCAATCCCCAATTTGATGTGTTAAGTTACACCAGATTCGTGGTCTTTTAGTTCATTAACTGCGGTTTTGGATTTTTTTGTTTGTTTTCTTTTTTTTTAAAGTGCATCGGCTGATCTGATTGGAATGAGAACAAGGAGAAGAGAGGCTCGGGGAGGGGGCAGAGGGTGCAAAGACTTGGACTGAGCGATAGAGTTACGGTGGAGGGGTGCAACGCTGGCAAACTGCACCCCCTCCAAAAACCAAGGACACCTCAATGAAAATACTGGCCGTATATTCTACAACAAATCCTGCCTGCGTATTGTTGGTCATCTTAACGAGTGCCAAGCTAGCTCTAGCAGATATTCGGAGAGCGTGCGGTGACCCAGTGCCTACAGTAAATCAGGAAGGTGGCTATAGACAGAGTCCAGGAGGGTCTGGCTGGCTTCCTGGCTCTTGACTCCAGCGATCTCAAATAGCCTGTCCAGCTTGTCTTCGGCCTGTGGGATCTCCTCGATCACGTGGAGCTCCTCGGGGTTGAGGATGTGCAGCATGTCATCAAAGATGGGCTGCAGGTCGCACGGGTCCAAGCGCACCTGGCGCAGGACGGTGTCCTTCTTTTCTGTAGGGGGAAAGGGCATTGGTCAAGAAACTCCTCAAGAAACTTCTGCTGATCAGGGCTTGTTCTCCTCAGTCCATCCCCTGGTGCCACCTCTGGAGAGGGACACGCCACAAGGAGAACTGGGGCAAAAGGTGGAGGGTGACAAGTGATGGGGAGGAGAGAAGATGGAGAAGGCAGAGCTGCCGAAGCACCTTAGCCAGGATCCCGCAAGAGCAAACACAGCATTTGCAAATGCTGAATGGCCAATTTGGAAAAGTGAGGGCAGGAGAGGGGCCAAAAAAGCTGAATTCTGCTCTTTCAAACTGTTTTTGTTGGGTCAGCTTTATTTTCACACCCAAGTATAAATCTGGTAGATTGACTGAGCTCAGTGTTTCACCTTCATCAGAAATTAAAAGATGATTAAATGTAGCAAGTTAAATATGGTAAATTAAAGGCCCTAAAATAAAGGGGGATGACTAACGGAACTTTACGTCTGCAGCAAAGAGGACTAAGAGTGAAAAAAATTTTTAAAAAATCCCAAACAAAAATCTGTCTGGAAATTATATTCTTTGCTTTCATCTCATGCAGAAATGCATAGGCCAACACAAGAAACAAAAGTCAGGAGAAACACCCCCCCCGAACACCCAGGGATGCTACAACTTCCCTAGCAGAACTTCAAAGAAATAAAAGCCTTTAAAGATGTTTTTCTGTCTCAAATCTTTATCATCTTCACTAACAGGATATTCTGGTCGGGAATGAGGATGTGATAAGTGTATCCTGGAGAGCCAGTTTTCCCAGTTATTTACTTTAATGATGCTGTGTGTTGGGCAGCTCTACCCCATGTGCTGACCACAGGGGACATGCCATGGTGTCCCTTCTGTCCTGCCACTCTGCCCTGGGTTGGTTATGGTACCTTTGGTAATAAAAGAGCCCGTCCGGCTGAGCGCGGAGGAGCCGCTGGAGGTGGAGTCGCAGCGCAGGAGAGGCTCGGCTTCGTCGACAAAGAAGCATTTCTTCTCTGAAGGAGAGGGCTCCACGGTGAGCACGGCCGCCTCGGGGGGCTTGGGGCTGGGCGTGGGCGCAGGGCTCACCGGGCTGGGGCTCACCGGCAGTGCCAGCTTGTCACCTTCCAGCTTTGGGGGGAGCAAAGAGAGGGAAAATTAACCGGGGAGACACTACGCAATGGGTAACACCCAAACCCACCTGCACCCTGGCTTTCAAAACATTCCAGCCCACCCTCAGCAAGGGGTGACCTTTTCTTCTGGCCCAGAACAGGCACAGGACATGACCCAGGGTGGACATCAGCACTGGCATTTGGCATGTCAGGCAGGAGAGGTAACACAACCCACACCCTTGGGCCACCTGGTAAGAGCAACCACTGCACCAGGATGGCACATGCAACTTCAGCAGAGCATTTTAGCTTGGTTTTCCTTCTCAGACTCAATTTATTAAAGCCCAAAGCACAGCTCTTGGGGGCAAGAGGTGATGATGTCCAAAATGTGCTCCACACCTGTTTGCTGAAAAAAAAACAAGGCACAGCCTGGCTCCACAGCTCCAACCAGTGCCAAGGCAGCAGGGCAAGGGCTGTGAGACCCTGCAGGGATCTCCAGTGCAGCACATAGCTCTGACCAGCTCCACTGACCAGCTCCACATCAAATTAATGATTTGTTTGCCCCATCTCACCCTTGTTCCCGTGAGCACCCCATTAAAGCCTGATGGAGAAGTCCATCCCACCAGACTCCAAGTTCAGAGCAAAGTAGGAGAGGCAGGAGCTGGCACTGACCACAAGGTCACCCCGGTGCCTTTGCTTTTTCCTGTCCTGATGTGAGCCAGGGGCAAACGTTCAGCTCCACAGTCCCAAAGACATCAGGCACAGCAAAAACTGCTGGGAAGCACCGTGCTGGAAAGCAGCACCATTTGACAAGTGACAGGTGACAAGTGACACGACAAGATTAAATGGCCTCAAGTTGTGCCAGGGGAGGTTTAGATTGGATATTAGGAAAAATTTATTCACCAAAAGAGTGGTCAGGAATTGCAATAGGCTGCCCAGGGAAGTGGTGAAATCACCATCCCTGGAGGCATTAAAAAAACGTGTGAGTGTGGCAGTTGGGGACATGGTTTAGTGGTGGACTTGGCAGTGTTGGGTTAAGGATTCGACTCGATCTTAAAATGTCATTTTTGACATTAAGAATTCTATGATTCTATGAATTTGGCTGCTAGTGTGAACCTGCTTCCTAATTTGCCTGTACTCTGTATGTTTCTTCTTGAAACTCCTTCCTATCTCCAACACAGAAGCCAATATTATCTACTCTCCTCCATCTCTCAACAACTCCTCAGGGTGCAAATCTTAAGCAGAACATTTCTAATTCCCATGCCCTGCAGGGATGAGATGCCTGAGCCAGCATCCTCACATCCCTGGCTGGCAGCTTGGGCACTTCTGCAGGTCACAAGGTCCCTCTAAACAGGCTGCTTTAAGGGCCATCCAATATTTAACCTTTTTCCGAAACCTTGCATCCCTGCTTGACCTGCCAGGGAAAAGAATTGCAAGCCGTGTCCCCATGCAATTCCCTCTCCCAACAGCATTTCACAACTGTTTTCTCCTACAGAGGGAAGATCAGGCTATTGCTGCTAACAGGCTTTTGCCTACAACCCAGGGATAAAATGCAAAATTGGGATTAAAGGCTGTGGGAAAGGGAGCTGCTGAGCCACCTCCGCACCGGCATGGATGTGCCTGAGCATTCCTCACCCGTGTCGAGGAATTCGCCACCCACAAATCACATGTCTGCTGAGACGCCCATTAGTTCACATTAAATTAACATTGAAGCCTGTTCCTGGTAGAATAAAAGGGTTTTTTTTCTACCCTTATTGAAAATAAACAGGGGAGGATTTGTTCTAGCTCAGCGCATTACGCAATAGGCATGTTAAAAATAAAAGTCAGCTTTAATTTTTAATTAAAGAATCTGCCTTCTTCTCTGAAACTCCCTTTCCAGTACAGCTCATCATGGAGAATCAGCTATGGCCATTACGGGGGAATATCAAGGGAAGGACCAGGACAGCCGCTGGCCACTTTCCCAATTGTAATATACACTGATATCCCCTTTAAAAATAACACAGGCTTTAGGGGTTAGTTTTTCCTTGCACAGCTCATCTACCTAATATCCAACCACAAACCCACCTACCAATTCCCAAAAAGGAGCCTGATGGCCGAGCAACAATTGGCCAAGGGAGGGCAGGGAGCAGACAGCTGTCCCAGCTCTGTCTTCCCAGAACCAGCTCTTTTGGAGTTTAATTAAACAGCTGCTAAAACACGCTAGGAAAGACAAAATCACCCGAGGTTCTTTGACTGTAGCCCTCCCGGGAGCCCAAAGCTTTCCAAATAGCTGAATGGGTGCAAGCTTGAGGCAAAGCAAATAGGATGCTTGGATGTGTGTTAATGTTTAAACCACGGGAAGAAAGTAACTGGGAATGAGGGCTTTGAAAAACCAGGGAATGCAAAAGGTTGCTGCAAGGTGAAGCCTGTGGAATAGGTGTGAAAACACACTATTCATAGCCTGTGACCCACTGTGTTGAAACCATCTTGGCCATTTCTATTTTTATGAACGGTGGTGATTGAGTGAAACCACGCTCTGGCTGGGAAAAAAACCCACAAAAAACCCCCTGCAACCCTTTTGCCTTTCCAGAGCCGTGGCATTTCTCACCTTTACGTCCCCATTGCCAGGCTCCTGCGCTTGCCACTGGGGCTGCATCTGCACCTGCAAAGAGAGACACATGGGGCACTGTTAGATGCACAGGCCAGCACGGAAACCAAAGGCACTGCAGAGGCTTTGTCACATCAGCAGCCTCCTACAACCCACCAGGGGTGCTCTGCCAGGTATTTTTTTAAGGATTTTTTTTTTTTTTTTGAGCACTGCACTAAAAGATTTTCAATGCCAGAAAAATATTAATAAAAAACTCCTAAAAGCTCCTGAGTACTTGCAGCCCTTTGGACTGCAGTTCAAGCACCAGCATCCACTTGGATCCCAATGCATCTGTGAGGGTGCTCTAAGCAGCTCAGGGTACGTGAAGGTCCTTCCTGAAGGGAAGAAAAGGGGACAGAAAGGGATGGGGGCAGGAGAAGACATAAGCTTGGCTTTGTTTTCTTCCACAGCTGCTCTCAGCAGCTCTGTTTGAACGCGTTGGTCCCATTTGCTGCCTCCGTTGTACAGTACTGCAATAAAAGCTTAGCTCAGACAAACAGAAACTGCAGCTGCTGTGCTAATATTAGGAAGGAGCAGCAGCAGGCACTGAAAAACACCCTTCCCTCAGGCGATGCTTCCCAGCAATTCCTCCTGCCGCAACCAGGCGGGAACAAAAGCGGGTGGCAGGCTGGCTGTGCACTCTCCGGGATGTGGGGGGGATAAATTTAGCACCGAGGCAGCCACTTCCCGGGTTCCCTGCCAGAAGATGACACCCGGCTGACACAAGCCCTTATTCCCACGTCTGTTATGCCTCCGTAGGGAATGCAGCAGGAAAAACCCCAGCACATGGAGCAGGGTGGGCTGGGCAGCAGCCGGGCACAGGGGATGCTGCAGGCACAGAGTGCTGCTGGTGTGGGATGCTCTTGCTGTGGACCCCACAGGGACAGGGAGGATCCCTCTGGACCAGCAGCTGCATGGGGTACAGGGTGTTTGGGGATCCACCTCGAGGGCAGACTGACCCTGGCAGGTTAAACACCACTGACAGGGCTGTGGGGTCTCACAGAGGTGTCAGAGAGGGGCAGCGATGGTGTATGGTACTGCAGAGCAGGAGGCATGTCCTCTGCCGGGATGGGAAGAGCATGAGGGTGCTGCAGTGAGAAAGCCCGAATTTCCTCTCTGCGCCCTTCACCTCACCCGTGTGGTTTCAGGAGAATGCCGACCCATCTCTGTGGTGGAGCCTCTTCCCTCAACACAAGGCAGCTCTGGGGAAGAGCTACTCAAGTCAAGCCTCACACGTCTCAGGATGGGCAAGGCTGGGTCTGGGGAGGGTTTAGATGCCACAACCACAACTGCAGCCACCCAGGGAGGAAGCAGCTCTTCCCTATCAGCCCTGCCCTAGCTGTCTGTGGGCCGAGTGCTTCTCCAAGCAGATGAGGTCTCCAGGAGAGCCCCTGGTGGCTTCTGCTTTCTATGGATTTGCCCACTCACTTTTTCAACTCAAACCATAATGAAGAGGTGACGAAGCTCTGATGAAGAGGTTCCAAACCCAATTACAGGCTGAGTTAGTTGATACTGAGTTTGACTAGTAGAAGAAATCATCTTCCGGTTTCTTCTTATGCTCCTAAACCCATTATACTGCAAACACAGAGACCCCAGGAGATGTGGCCACCACAGCAGGGAAACCTCAACATCACTGCATATATAAAGTTTATGTTTTTGTGTTTATGTTATTTCTGTCTGCATTACCTTATAAATTATTACACTTTGTTTATTGCACATTCTCCAGCATAATTCAAACCTAACCTCAGTTTGCTGAAAATCAAGTCATGGCTTAGAGCAAACCTGGAGTGATACCCACTCCAGCAAAACCCAGCCAGCCCTATGCCTTCCCCAGGGCTCTGGCCACTTCACCCTACAGCTTTGTGCCTCAAATAAAACCTGATGCAAGTCCAGAAGGCAATTTTGCTCTTTTCCTGGCTGCCTGGGCACTTCCCAGCCCTCAGACCACAGGCCCCTCTGGCTGAGAAATCCATCCAATGGCTTTACCCTCACTCCACTGCTGGCACCTGCACTTAATTGCTAATTACGGGGCCCAGCCCAGTGCTGTATTGCCAGAAGAGGAAGTGAAGGGGATGGGTGGTAGCTGACAGAGCTACCACCAGAGTTTAGGAACTGCTGCTCCAGGCTCTTGAGTACCCCCCTCAGGGTTTGACCTGTGAAAGAGCAAGAAACTGAGCCACAAGGCACTGCCACAGCCACGTGCCTGGCCGTGGGGTTGCTTTCACATCCTCTTCTCCTCTGAAATACCCCACAACCCCACAGCTTAACCTCACACCAGCCCCAGCCCTGACACATCTGCTGACTCATGGGATTATATGCAGCATGAAATCAGCCACAAAACTAAACCTCGCTGGGTTTGGGGCTGCAGCCTTCCCCTCTCCACTTTTCAGCATCTCTCTTATTCACGGTTTTGGTTTGTTTTACAGCTTTGCTGAGGGAGCACTGCTGAACACCCTGAGTGAGGCTGTTTGCTTTCCTTCTATCCAGCCCCTGAAACACTTCAGCTGAGGCCAGCAGAGCCATAAATAAAACGATAAGAGCTTAAAGCATTGCTCACAGCAGGACACTCAGGGGAGCCAATACAGCCCAGCCGTGCCAGCTCCACCCCAGACCAGCCCAGGCGAGCACAGAGCCCCTTGGTAGCTGCAAAATGCTGTTCTGCACCACCAAAAAAAAAAAAAAAATCTCATTACCCAGTGGAGACTGGTAAAAATCAGTTTTTCTGATTTTAACCCCAAAAATGGAAAATTGCAGTTTGCTGGGATGGCAGGGAGAAACCTCTCCCTTCTTCCCCCCACCCCTCTTTCCCCTATTTTTGTTGTCAGCACCACTAATTTGGGATGTGCCTGTGCTTGCTAAACAGTGCCCACACTTGCTACTGGCTGGCAAACCTGCCTGCGAGGGGACAGATTTTGCACACCTTGTGTCCAACAAACATTCGTGACCAGAGCCAGGCTTTAACAGGAGCCCTGTGAATTAAATGCACCCCCAAAAACCTTCCCACAGCTTCTGCACTCACTGTATTTTCTGGCTCAGCTGCAAAAAACTGATTCAGAGGGCTAATCTTGGTTTAACCTAAATTCATCCAGTGCCATGCAAAACCAGCATAATCTCCCACAGCTAAAAAAGCAGGCAAGTCTGCAGTGGAGCTGTTCCCCACCTGAAGGAAAATGTTCCTGCCTCATGCCACAAGACTCCAGAGACTCCCATTAATTTCCCTATTCCTATCAGGGGTTGTAAATATTTGGATTTCAGACCACAAAAGGCTGCCGAGGGAACAGGGCGCTGCAGGAGGGAGCAGCTTTGCCTCCACAGGTTTTACAAGCTGAAGGTAGACACCAGATAAAGGATTTAGGACAAGGATGCAATAGTGGGTGGGATGAAATGTGCTTGGGGTACTGATTTGCCATCTGAGAACCACAGCGTTCAATAACCATTTTTACCCGTGACTTGGGGGTGTCAGTGCTTTCTGACAGAGAAATGGGGAAACTCCGTCTTGCACCCAGGGATGCTGGGCAGAGCCAAAAGCATCCCAGGCAGCACAGCCATCCATGCATCCATCCCTCCTGGGCTCATGTAGGACACACCAGCACATGTTGGAGACTTGCTGCTGGCTCTGGCCACCCTAAAGGCATCATGCTGTTACTTGGACTCACCAAATGGTTTGGGTTGGAAGGGATCTTAAAGCTCATCTTGTTCCAACATCCTGCCAGGGGCAGGGACACCTTCCTCTAGACCAGGTTGCTCCAAGCCCTGTCCAATCTGGCCTTGAACACTTCCCAGGGTAGGACACCTACAACCTCTCTGGGCAACTTAGCCACAGGGAGGATGCATGCATTTATACTGCTTATGAGAGTCCTCACTCCCCCCGCAGCACCAAAAGCTCTTTTTATTCTTTTTTGCTGCTTTGGGGTCTTTTTTGCAAGATTCCTTCTACAGGGTTGGAGAGCACAGCACCCACTCTTGCCACCAACAGGGTGACCTGCTCCTCTGGACCAAACCACTTTGGTGCAGAGAGAAACTGCCTCAATTTATCTGCATTTGGATAGACAAATCACCTAGAGTCAAACCTCCATTAGCTCTAATTAAAGGCTTTCCAACCAGCAGATTAAAAAAACCCCAAAGATCGACCTCCATGCCTGCTCCTGGCACTGAGCTCTTGGCTTCCTGGACTGCTGTGATGATGACGAACCACCAGCACAATTCTCCAGGGATTTGGTCGCCCATGCACAAGCTGCTTCCCACATCCCCTGCAGGGCCATTTTATCACCACCCACATCGACAGTGCCCGAGCCAGCCCAGGGAGAGGAGGCAGACAGGTTCCAGCAGGTAGCACCTCACAGAAACACACTGTGCTGGATCTGTACCCTGGAGTGCTGCCACGCTGTGACATCCCACACACAGCTCCAGGACCTCCAGGGCAGGGGAATGACCAACTACTAAGGCTGATCATGAGGGATGCTCATCTGAAAAAACCCAGTCAGATGAATAGGGAAAGCAGATGTAACAGCTTGGGGGAATTTGTTAGAAAGCAACTTCTTTGCTGAAATAAGCCAGGTTTCTCATGTGGACTCGAGCCACCTGCTCAAAAGATCAACAAGCCATTTTTATCCGCTTCTAGAAAAGCAAGTGAAACTGACAGGGAACCATCCCAGGGTCCAGGTGTGCTGGACACTGAAAAAGACAACAAACTGTTTTAAAAAACAGAGAGGCAGGAAAGCTGGCTGGGGAGTCCAGGAGACTTGCATACAGTTATCCTTGAGATTTGGGTTTGCTCATTCTCTGTAACATCTGCTTGCTGTATTTTCACAGTTATGGGCACAGCTTGTTAATCCATCATTGGGAGTCCTCCACCCTGACAAGTCACTCCATAAATCCTGTTCCTGGAGGCATCACCTGCATTCTGTGCTGTTTGATTAGCACAGCCTGATGGTCTTGGCCAAAAGAGCCAGGGGCGTTCAGCACTGCACAGCCCAAGTCTGTTAATTACAGAATGTCGTGCTGAGGAACAAGCCCCGTGTTTTATCAAATGTCCTTGCCCAGAGCTTTGTCACAGTATTCAAAGTCAAAGCAGTAACTACAAGGACACAGGTTACTACCTGCTGCAGGAGAGCAAGAGGACAAAATGTCCTTCTGGGACACTGCACATGTTGGAAGCTCTAATTCACATGTGCAAAATGGCAATTTTCTCTGCCTCTCTTCTCTCCCTAAACATAGCTCTGTCTTGAGTTTTTAATTTTGTTTTTTTCCATCAACGAGAAGGCCACATGCTGCTTAGTTACCAGGAGCTGAAAGGAAAAAAACAGCAACTGAGCAGGAGTAGGAGAGATCAGGCAGCTGGCAAAGCCAACTTATCCAAGATCTGGGCAGGATGTTCGGCACACACCTGACTCAGGGTCTCTCAAAAACACAAGCCCAGGGCTCCTGCCAACACATCCCAACTTCTGATTTCACACTATGGTCACAAGGGAACTAGGTGTTTCATACACTAAAAATAATTTATGTGACACAGTGAAGGGACCAAACAAAATAATTTAAGATATGCAACACACTGAAGGGATCACAGTCCCTCATATAGGGGGAAGTTTGTGATGGTCAAAGCGGGATTTGGGAATCCCCTGCCCTGACAAATGCTCTGCTTCAGAAGCTCTACTGTGAGGAAGGACTACCTTGCCAGGTCCATCCCCACTAAGTGGCTAGAGAGGTTTGCAAGCACCCACCTGCTCCCCTTTGGGTCTGGGTCACTGCTAAGGCAATGGGAAATGTTTCACCAACCAGTTTAGGGGTAAGAGCCGTGCCTCAACCACCCCATCTCCATCTACGTGTTGTCCCATTGGCTTCTGTGTTCAGAAAAAGCCTCACTCATCACCTTTACAAACACTTCCAGCAGATCACCGAGTTATCAGAGCCAAAAAACTGAAACAAGTAAGGCAGCACTGGCCAAAACAAATCTGCAAACGTCACTGAAGCACCTCCTGATAATTTACACCCAGCTGAAAACCTACTGCTGGATTTTCTGCAGCAATTTATTTATTGTCCCAAAATATGGGACAGTTTAAGGCGAGAGCTGCCAAAGAAGAGCAACAACTCTGGAGGACTGTACGCATGGCCTCCCCCACACCACCAGTCACCATCTTGGAAGAAGCAACACTTAGTGCCTGAGGGTACTTGGCCCTTCTCACAAACCCATGGCATTTGAGAGCAAGTTTAAAGGGGGATGCTTTTTCCTCCATGTCCCTTGCACGAGGGCTCAGGTACCAGATCCTCCTGGTGATCTTCAAAGATAAATGTAAAGCACATAGGACTCTAGAGCCCATCAAAACTCTGACTAGGATTTGAGCAAACGCTGGCAAAGCCTTGCTCAAAAGCAATGCACAGCTTCAACACAAGCCCCCAAGCAGCTCCATGAAGACAGGGAGCTACTTAGCCACGAGCTAAGCTCACGGCCACAGCCGTGTCCCATGCCACCAGACCTCACAAGATGTGACCTGCACCAAAGCCCAGCCCGGCGTTACCGGCGTGGTGTCCTCCATGAGGCCGCGGATCTTCTCCACCACGTCGTTGCGGCGGTGCTGGCGGAGCGCGCTGATGAGCTGGGCCAGGCTGGCCTCGGGCCCGCGGATGGTCCAGTGCTGCAGGGCAGCGTAGGCGCGCTCGTGCTCGGCCGCGTAGCCGTTGGAGAAAGCCGCCACCTCCCGCTCGCTGGCGTTGCACAGGAACTGGTAAATGTCCTTCCACTGGCTCCCCACCTGCGCCGCCACCAGCTTGAGGATGTCGATGCCTGCGGGGCAGAGAAGCTACAGGTGAGGCAGGGGGCTCTGCAGACATCAGCTCTAGGAAAGCTCCCTGATCCCCCAACGGCCACGCTTTGCTTTTCTTGGGTAGGACTTTTGTTGTAATTATTATTGTTATTGTTTTAACAACTTTTATGACTTCAGGCTGCAGAGAAGCAGCACCCATAACGTGCTCAAGAGCTGCTATGTATGTAAAGGGTGTCAGACACATCAGTTAATCCAACACACTCTAAAATCAATAATTTAACTGTAAAATGTCCTGCACTCTTCAGCAGAGGAAGACCCAGAGTACTCAGCCACCACACAGCTGCAGGAACAGGGCAGAAGAGCACGAGCTCACCCACTGCCTTGAGAGAGAGCTGCATTAAGGGGTGAGTCACCAAAGCACCTCTATAGAGATGAGTATTTCCATAACAAGCACATACAGCGTTCAGGACTGCATTCAGAGCCATTTCCAGTGCAGACAGGTGGGGTGACTCATTCATGGGGTGGAAGATTCTGCATCAGGCCACTGGGTGAATGGAAAATCTGGTAGGAAACCAGAGAGCAAAAAGGCAGAGTTTCCCCCAGAAAAGCACTTGAGACATCCTGGCTCAAGACAGTGAGTGTTTTCTCTGTGTAGGTCAGGGAGCAATGCAAACAGCACAGTTATCCTTGAGTCTACTACAGGTCAGGAGCTAAAGATTCAAATAAGGCCATATCTCCTCCAAAACAACTAATTAACCCCGTTTTATCAAGCTGAGCAACGCCTTGTTTCAAACAGCAACATGAAGGGTCAGCATCTGTGAGTTGCAAAGAGAAACTCACTTTTTCCAGAGAGATAACCACACCTCAGGTTTCCTCCTAAGCCAGTGTGCCCCCATGGGTACAGGGAGCACTTCTCTTTCCCTCTGCAGGCACAACAGCAAAAACAGCTGCTTACAGAAGAGTATCATAGCCAGGGTCTTTCCAGCTGGCCTAAAATTTAACAACTTCTAATGCAGTTTAGATCAAACCTCCTGACTGCACCTTCAGTTCACAGCTCTGATATAGTCAAATACATAGATTGTACAAAAAAAACCTACAGAAACTATACAGACTGATATAGACATCCTTTTTTATACACATGCATGTGTATATACACACACGGATATACGGTACACATTTTTATATCTCACTATGTATTACATCAATATTTTATAAAGATGTGTGTACATATATGTATATGGCCTGGACACCAGGTGCCCACCAAAGCTGTTCTATCCCTGCCCTCCTCAGCTGGGCAGGGGACAGAAAATATAACAAAATATAACAAAAGGCTCGCAGGCTGAGATATGGGCAGAGAGAAATCCCTCACCAGTGACTGTCACTGGCAAACCAGACTCAGCTTGGGGAAATCAGTCTGACTTTTTGCCAATCAAAGCAGAATAGGGTAATGAGAAATAACAACTAAATCACCTCCCACCCACCTCTCCCTTTTCCCCAGGTTTAACTTCACTCCTGAATTCTCTCCCTCCTCCCCTCAGCAGCGCAGGGGGCTGGAGAAAGGGATCTGTGGTCAGTCCATCACATGTTGTCTCTGCTGCTCCTTCCTCCTCAGAGGGAGGAATCGTCTCACTCTTTCCTTGCTCCAGCATTGCTCCCTTCCAGAGGTCCTGCCAGCAAACTTGCTCCAGCGTGGCCTCCTCTCTCCCCCTCCTTTCTCACTGACCCTGGTGTCTGCAGAGCTGTTGCTCTCACATTCTCACTCCTCTCTCTACTGGCTGAAGTTACCAGCTTTTGTTTGCCCCTCTTTTAAAATGAGTTGTCCCAGAGGCACTCCCACCATCCCTGATGGACTCAGCCTTGGACAGTGGTGGGTCCATCCTGGAGCTGGCTGGCATTGGCTCTCTTGGACACAGGTGAAGCTTCTGGCAGCTTCTTGCAGGACCCACCCCTGTAGCACCCTGCTATCAAAATCTGACCAATACAATATACACACACATCTATGAAGTATCTATTCAGCCTGATATATTTTTGTATGTATTTGTGTATATCTGTGTATATATTACACATACTTCTGCATATCTCTATATATAACATAGGTATTTTACATATATATATATGTATATATGCTCATATAAAAAGAAGTATATAAAAAAATATAAAGCTTCACGAAGATATTTTTGACCAAACCTCTTCTCACTTAAGAAAAACTTGTCAAACTGCTATATATAGACTTTAGTTTTCACTTCCAAACTAGATAACACAGCCATGAGCCCACAGTTCTTGGAGCATCCACAGACGGTGCTAAACCTGCTCTAAATCAGGAACACCAAAGTGCAAACCACATTTGGTACTTCCCCACCCTCCTCCCACCACAACCACCACACCTCCCTCCCTGTTTAGCTGTTTACAGACACGTGCTTGTACCATCTCACATGGAGTTGTGAGAGCTGGGGCTTCTCCCACCAGAAAAGCCTGGCCCACCAGCCCAGCATGGGGGATGCAGCCCATCCAAAAAACCCAACCTGCCACAGGGCTTGGTTCTAACTATGGAGAAAAGGCTGTGAACCCGCTATTCTGGGGTTACTGCTGTGACTCAGATCATTAGATACTGGTGCCCATTGCATCACAACAGAGTAGCAGGAATTAAGCCTGGTTTTGTTAATGCTTCCCATTACTCAGATGAAGACCCTGTGGCCCTCAGTTCAAGGGACTGACCTGAGTCCTTCCAGGCAAATCCCAAATTCCTCTCCCTCCATGACTTTGCATCCAGGCTGGCTGTGCAGAAGGACAGGCAGCCCAGACTACGCTGGCAGCCAAGCCCTTGTGCCTTCTGATATCACATACCCGGGCTGGTAAGAAGCCCAAAAGACAACTCAGGTTTGGAGTCAGGTCATTTAAAGCAGCAACTCCAACTGCTTTTGGCATAAAAGCAGCAAAATGCCTGATTTATGCAGTGCTGCTTGATTTTATCACTCAATCCAGGGGATAAAAAAAGTAAAAATCTGTGAGTACAAGAGCAGAAAAAGCTCTGCAAGGCTTGTGCACCAAGGTAATGACAGCAATGTAAAGAGGGATGAGCATGTCTGGTACTGCCTATTATATATCCATATATAGATATATATAGATAACAACTTATGCACTGAAATATAGGTATATATATAGGTATATACAGAGAGAGTATTTAAGTCATTATCTCACTGTATAAATGAGCTTCTTTACTCTCATATTCAGCAATTATTTTTTTAAATTGAGATATAATTATATATCTATGTATATTATATATCTGTATCTATATATACACACATACACACATCACATCAAATGAGCAGCATTGGGTTTCCCTGCCCAGTGCTGCCCTACAGTGAGACAATGAGTTATGGCTGGGTGGGAGCTTTGCCCACTCCCATAAACATCAAACACGCAGAAGCATTAAAACATAATTTGCTGGTTTATGACCCCCGTGTGGCACATCTAGTCAGCCCAGAGAAGGAGAAACCCATATACTACCTGCTCCCATGTATGTACTTAATGCTCACAAATCCCAGTATTTACAGCTGCTGTACTGGTGAGAGAAGTTTTCAGCTGCTTGCAACTTGATTTGCACCGGTTTTATGCGGCGGCATGACATTTATGTCCAAATGTTCTCGCTTAGGATTTATGACAAAGCGCTCATGCTCCTACTGACATTTTCAAGTTTAGTATATTTAATCTCACCGTTCAATAAATTGGACCCATAAACAGCTTTATATCCCTTGGCAGTAACATCCCAGGGCACAAGAACACACCAGGCAGCAGAGGACTTAATGGCGCGTAATAATCTTTGGAGAACAAATGTTCCATTAAAAATGAATTTGGAAATGTCTACCTTAATACTATAAGAACCTTAAACTCATTTTCTTGCAACTATTAAATGAATCTAAGGCCCATATGTTTGCTACATCCACTACAATATTGTGCAAACAAAACCCCAGAGAGGTATGAAGAGACGCAGACGAGAGTGCAGATTTGGCTCCAGTCAGTAAGAAAAACACTGCTCCCTCTGTTCTTAAAAAATAACATTAAAACCATTACATGACAAGCTGCGGCTGCACGCCACCAAGTATTACTGCTCACACTAAAATAAAATGGTAATGCCTATAATAAGCTTTCCATCCTACTACTTCCGTATTTCCAGAAGTCCTACAAGTTACTCTGCAGAGCACTAAGAGTGCTGGACCATTGTGTTGGGATGGGAAGGTACCTACCATGGTGCATGGAGCAAAAATCCCAGCTCCACCATAGGTCCTGGATCTTCTCCCTGAACCATGTGGACCTTCTCCCACCATGCTCATCTGCACACCAGGGCTGGAGATGGTGTTCAAAGACCTCCAGACTGCAGCAATCCCAAGTAAAATGGCCAAGCTCAGCAGAGATGGTGCTTTAACTCACATTTCATACTTTCCATGTGAGGCTGGTCACAGCCACGTTGGTGCTATGCTAAAGCTGCTCCAAGCTTGCCACAGCCTGAGTTATCCTCCTTTTTTTACAGGCCACAGGAACAGCCTGGAATAGCTGTCACCATCCTGCTGCTGAAGTGGGAAACACCTCCACCCCTCTCCATCACCACATCATGAACCATCACCACTGATCACCCAGCTTTGCTCATGCCTCAGACAATGGAATTAAAGAGGAACACCCACGGCTGCATCCGGCTGAGTTGTGTTTTCCATGGTCAGAACGGGCAAGGACAGATGTGAAGGATCCAGGACATCCACACGTGTCTTAGGCACCTGAGCAGGTGGCATTTCAATTGCCATTGTCGTAACACTGCAAGTCTCTAAATGCTGTTCTGGGCTACATCATGTATTCCCGTAATATTTCATGGTGGTGATAACCACACCTTCAAGCCAGGACAAGGCCAAGCTGCTGTGCACAGGTCAGTGAGAAGCCCAAGGGAGTATGTACCACATGGGAACACAGGCACATCTACAGCCAGGGCAAATGGGACAAATGGAGACAACTCTGGAAATACGACAAATGCCTCCAGAGTGGCACAAGCAAACACAAGTCCTGCCTCTCCAGAAAGTCCTCCCTGCAGCTCATCTACAAAGATGCTGAGCTGAAGGGAGGACCTTCCTGGAGAAGCAAGGCCTCCACTTCTCTATAACCTCCTGTCAGGTAGTTTTAGAGAGTGATAAGCTTTACCCTGAGCCTCCTTTTCTCCAGGCTAAACACCTCCATTTCCCCCAGTCACTCCTCAGACTTGTGCTCCAGCCCCTTCACAGCTGCTCCATCACCCTTCTCTGGACACTGCTCACCTCTGTCTCATCTTCCCCATAAACACGATTTCAGTTTATTCAGTGACTTCCACTTGCTTGTTTTGAATCTGGTTCAAGATTCTTCCCATCCATTTCCTGCTCCTTCAGATGTGCCCCGCCTCACTGCGGTATAGTTTGATGTAGATAGAGCAATCAGTCCTCCCACGTCACCAAGGTGGTCATCAAACACACACTTGGGACTTGGCTGAGCTTTAATGCCTTGTCCTGGACAAGCCTCACTGGTCTCCCAAGACGTGCTGTTTGCAGGTTGGACACAGACCCAGTTCTTCAGCATCATTTGGCCTCAAGCAGGGCAGGGAGCCAGTGTGGTGTGCAGCTGTGAGCAGCAGTGCCAGCACGCTCAGTACAGCACCTGCAAGGCACCATTTCTCTTCTCTGCCATTATTTTTTCACATCTTCAAGCAAACTTGAGAGCAGAGGAAGAGCTGCCCCACCATGGTGACATGCCAGCAGCCAGCAGCAAATACAGGGAAGTCAAACCACAGCCACAGAGGTGCTGATGCTCCTTCCTCTCCCCACCCTCTCACAAACGAGATGTAATTGTTTTCATTCTCAGAGCTCAAGTCAAACAGCATTTGGTGTTCTTCACAAGAGTGATCCTCAAAAAAAATGCCACCTTTAAGGGGAAACCTCATGCCCAGAGCACCCGCACGCCACGTGCCCTTTCACCCCCTTAGTAATAAGGAACACAGTGCATAGAAAAGGATTAACACAACATCGGTTCAAGTTTTATAGGTGCCTTATACAGCTGGGAAGGAAAGTTTAGATCTCCCAGGACCTATGGCATACACAGTCTCATGGAGTGAGCAGCTCAGCAGCCCAGGGTTCCAGAGACAGCTCCATGAAAGGCTGGATTTCAGGAGACTCCATGCTCCAGCCCTTCGTCACCAGGGACAAGGTCCCACCAGCTCACCTGTGACACCTGGGGGAACTGAGCTCCACCATCCCAGTACCAATCTGAGCTGGAACACCTGGAGCTTCCACCACCTACATACAGAGGTATTCCAGAGATGGGCAATATTAATCTGTGCACCACATGCTGTGACAAATCCTGAGTGTGACAGGCAGGCTGGATGAAGCATCACAGACAGAGAGCACAGCCCAAGGGCATAGACAAGTCAGACAGAAAAACCACGGTGATGCAGCCCAACCCTCCCCTACACACAGATAAAAACTCCAAATCACTGCAAAGCCAGCTCTGCTCCTGAGCTCAGCCCACCTCCCTCCTCCAAATATCCTCCTGACTCATGTGAAACACAGCCACAGCAGCCTATTTTTATGTCTGAGCACACTCTGAGAGCCTGTACAAGTGAGCCAGGATGAGGCACATCCACACTGCAGCTGACAAGATACCACAGCTCAGCCAAACCAGGACTTTGAAATCCCAAGTGCACAACACAAATACCTTTCCAAAATGCAAAAATTTCACCAACCACTGCCAAAAAGGTTATTGGAAACTCAATTCCTCCCCCTGCCACTCAAAATATACTTCAGGTTCTAAATGAGGAAGTTTGAAGATGCACCAGGTCCTGGCACCTGGGTCAGGACAATCACCAGTAGTGGCACAGGCTGGAGGATAAAGGGGCTGAGAGCAGCTCTGCCAAGGACTTGGAGGTGCTGGTGTGCTGTGTCCAGCTCTGGGGTCCCTAAAAAAAAAGGATATGGACCTGTTAAATTAGGTCCAGAGAAGGCCACAAAAATGGTCAAGGGGCTGAAGCACCTCTTGTAAGAAGACAGTTTGCTCAGTCTAGAGAAGAAAAGGCTCCAGGGTGACCTTACTGCAGCCTGCCAATACCTAGAGAGGCAACATGAGAGCTGGAGAGGGACTTTTGACAAGGGTGTGCAGTGACAGGACAAGGGGGAAAGAAGGAATGGCCTAAAACTGAAAGAGGGCAGGGTTAGATTGGACATAAGGAAGAAATTCTTCCCTATCAGGGTGGTGAGGCCCTGGAACAGGCAGCTCAGAGAAGCTGTGGCTGCCCCATCCCTGGAAGTGTCCAAGGCCAGGTTGGACAGGGTCTCAGCAATCTGGTCTAGTGGGTGGCATCCCTGCCCACAACAGGGGGCAGAAACTAGATGATGTCTACTTTTTTCTGTCAGACAGTTGGAAAGGACACACTCACGAAGCCTTGTTAGTGACAGAATAGTTTTCCCAACCACGGAGGACAGTGCTGCTATCAGACCCTCCTAGGACCAGTGATTCATATCCTTAACAAGTGCTGTTTGGGCAACAAATCACAAAACAATATGTTTGGAGTTTGTTGGGGTTTTTTTTAAGACAAAACTGAAAAACTTGCAAAGCAGAAAGGGACTTTAACAATCATTTCCCACAAGCTGTCTGGAAAATAACCAAACCAGGCAGTGGAGAGAGGTCTGTGATCAGCCACATGCAGTTATGAATGTATTTCTGACCTGGGAACTTGAGAATCATCATGAGACAAGACCTCCTTTCCCAACACATTATGTGGAAGTCAGTAATAGCCCCTTGGTCCAACCCTCCCAGGACCCATCTGAACTCCTGCCCACCACCACAGGACGCTACACCAGAGACCCACAGAGTGAACTTGCTCTCACCTTAGTTTGCATGAGAATGGCCAGCATAAGTATTTTATGTAATTATTAAATTTTTTAATGGCTTTTGCAGAGTTAATCTTCATTATAGCCCTCTGGACAGCTGGTAACCCTGAGGACACACACACTGCCACAGCCAGAGCCATATAAGTATCCAGGTACCCACAGATGCCAACCCGAGGATTAAATTCACCTCCTGCATTTTTTTTTCCTCCCAGTCTTGGAGAGCGAGGAAAACAAAAAAACCCAACCTTGTTATTTGAGGAGTGATGTGTGAGAGCCTCACTGATGTGAGAAATCACAGCCCTCCCAGCGCTGAAACTGGTGTTGGGTTTTTGGCAAAAACACCCTGGGCTCAGAGTGGTTTTCTACAAGGACAATCCTCCTCTCCTGCAGAGCTGCCCTGCCTCCCACACTTGGCCCTACACCATAATGGGCAGGCACAAATCCCAATCCCTCATTAAATTAATACAGGGGCCACCCAGGAATTTTGACCATGGGATAATTTGGTTTTTCTTTTCTGAAGTAGATTTGGGAGTAAATGTTCCAGCTTCCCAGGAGAGCTCCCCACAGCCCTGTACACGCTGCAGATAGATGGCTCATGTAGCAACACACATTAGAAGTGATCAAGCACGAGTCTTTGGTGCTAATGCAATAAGGCTGAGGAGCAGGAGATGATAAAACCTCCACATGATTAGGTTTCTTCCTCTCTAAGCAGAACAGCAGCCTCCCATGTTTGCACTTTCCAAGGCTCCCTCTCATCATGAAGCCCTGGTCAGCTCTTGCATATTGCCTTTGGAAATCACATAGCTTTCCAAAAGGACAAAATGATTTTTGGGTAAACCTGAGCAATGTTTTACATTGGGTGGTTTGAGGGAGATGGTGTTGTGAACTTGTCAGATGCCACCCCAACACTCCCATGGCAGAGGTTTGTGCTGCAGATGAAGAGCTGCTCCATGCCACCCAAAGCAGAGCATTGTGCCCGTGTAGGAGCAAACACAGCACAATGTGCAGCTTCTGTGAACAAGCTCCAGTGAGGGAGCATCCATACTCCTTGTGGTACCCAGAACATTCCTGCCTCTTCCAATTTAACCAGCTCTCCTTCTGCCTGGGTCTCTCCCAGCGGGGGTGGACAGGCTGTTATCAGAGGACCAGCAGTGATCTGCGCATCATCAAGCTGCAGATGTCAGAGGAGAGACTGCTTTGGAAAACAAAAACAAACACAACACCTTCCGCCTCTCCGTTTTGGCACGTGGACAGACATCGATCTCTCATCTCATGCTCTGCCTGCCAGAGCCGTATTAGGGTTTGCACACAAGCCCAGGGCTGCTCCTCTCCAGGTGTAGCTGCGATTACCGAACTGTATCAGCAGCAATGGGCACACCTGCCCTCCTGAGATGCTCTGGGCATCTCTGCCTCACCTGTGGCCTGGGCACAAAACCACAGTTTGAGGCTGGTGAAGCTTTTAACCCCATAGCTCCTCCTCATGCTCTGCAGAGGCACAGAAGAGTCCCCAGGGGTGTGTTCCACAGCAGCTCCTCCATCCTTACTCTGCCTCCCAGAGTGATCCTCTTGCCACCAGCTGGGGTCTATTCAGGAGCTGATCACAGGGAGAACTACCTCTACCAAACACAACCACTACTCTAAGTGGCTTTCATCTCATCTACCCACACAAGCAGTAAGGAGGGGTCCTAAAGTAGCATTCAGCATCACTCCATAGACCTGCGAGTGCCAAGCCTGCAGCAGTTTCCTTATTCAGAGTAGCAATTACACAGACTTGAGGAATAACACCTTGGACTGCTGGACTGTTTCCATGCACTTGCTTCCCTTAATTAGGTGATGGATCTCTAGAAAAGACTGACTTAAAAAGCCCACACATGATCTTAATGTGCTGTCTCTTGCAAAGAATCACGTAATTTTACTCCGATAAGCATCTTCCAACTAACCATAAATGAGTACCTGATTCCATTTGAGAACCAGCCTGCAATGACCCTGCCGTGCCCACACCCCCACTGGTTATATTCATGTGGGAATGCTTTGGAGCTGCAGCATCAGGCTCTCTGGGGTACAAGATGTGGTCCCCCTTCAACACCCTCAGTGATTTCCTTGGGAGCAGACCAAGCTCAAGCCTAGCCCTGGTCCCTCAGCAATCAGCATGCAAGCCAAGGACTACTCCCTACGCACCACTGACCAAGAAGATCCTGGCCCGCAATGTGCTGACAACTGACCAACCAAGACCCTCAAATCCCAACACTCCCCATCTCTCCAGCATCACGTCTCAACTGCCCACTTTTATTTTGAGCCATTTTTAGCACATGCTCTTCTACATGCAGTCAAGCCTCAGCTCCACCCCAGCTGCAAACAGCTTCTGCAGAACAGTTAATTTCTCTGATTATTTAACCAGAGGCTTCCTGGCTTTGCTCTCACCACCCACTGCAATAATGTGCAATTACAAGACTTGAAGAAAATAAAAGAGAAGTGGCATCTCATGCCAGGCCAGCGCTGCCAAGATCTGTTCTTCAGTCTTTCGACTCCAAAAAACAAAAATCACCAAACTCTTTTCTTGCTTCCTGGCATATCATTTCAGACAGCTGCTTCTACACACAGGTTTTACCCTAACATTTTGCAGTCTTTGTCTTTCATCCTCTGCTACTAAATGGATGAAAGCCAAAGGCAACAGTATTAGCAATTTCTGCAAAAAGAATTCAAGCCCATCTTCATGTTTGGCAAATGGCATGGTTGGCATGATGGCAAATTTGGCATTTCCAAGGCATTTGAGAGAAGCTCCAGTTCTCAGTTTTTATTGAAAGGTTTCTGAAAGCCCATTTTCTCACCTCTGGAAACATCTGAAGAAAGGAAATGGGTATTTGCTAAAACAAAGGCATGAGCACAGTGTGTAGGCTGTTCTTAAACTTCTAAAAGAAAGAAGTCATACAAGGTTAAACCACAGAGCCCTATCAGCCTGCACCCACGTCACTCAGGCACCACGCGGATAATTTCTCAGGAAAACTTTGACAAACTGTCAACTGTTGGATTCCTATCTGCAGGGCTGCAAAGTAAGAGCCAGCTGAGGCAGCAAGAGGTCCAGCTTCCCCAACCACAGCCACACTGTTCCACCCTCTCAATCTCTCTCTGCACAGCCCGTGTTGTGAGGATGGACACGAGGACAGACATGGAGGTAGGCTGGCTGCTAACTCAGGCCATTAGTCATCGCAAGCTCTTCCCAGACCTCTGAACCATTTAATCCAGTGAGAAGCACTGGCTTTTGCTGCCTTGGCTGGAACATACCCATGCTGAGGACATGGGTCTAGTTCTAACACCAGCCTTCCAAGCTACTTCTATTTTTATGTTTGGGCTGTTATTTAAGGCATGTATTATGACCAGAGAGAGGATAGGGCACAGATATCAGCTCACAGGGAGATGAGGACAAGTGAACATCCTCCTGACAACAACTGCTGATCAGGATCACACACCTATGTCAATTATTTAAACAATTCAGGAATCAAGTCCCTCCAGGAACTGAGTAAGAGTTTGAGCCCCTGCTTCCAGCCTAAACTCCTCCTCTTTTGGTAAGGAGCCCAACCACAGTACTATGTCTTTGCTCCAGCCCTGAGCAGTGCTAGTGCCACCCTGACCATGCTTCACTCAGCATCTACAACCTTGGAGAAATCAATAATAAAATCTCCCAAACAGGCAAAGCCTTGGACGCCCACCTGGTGCCATGGGAGGCTCAGGTGTGAGGGCAGGAGCCCCAGGACAGCTCCTCTGAGGAGAGGCTCCCGTGGCTACGTCAGACCTGGGACTTTCCTTACAAAGGTTAAAGCTGTTTACTGAAAGGATTGGGAGGGAGGAGATGGTAAACTAGGAACAAATAGGGATAGACTGTTTGCAAGAGCTACATAAACAGGCAATAAACACATCCCAGCCCCTTGCTGGGCCAGCCAACCTCTTGATGGAGATCATACAGATGTGGGTGCATTGCCAGGACCCAGCCCAGCCACAAAGGTAGTTTATACTCTAACTGATTGCTCTCCACACCCCTAGCACAATCACAAAGCAGGCTGGCACCTGAACCTGGGGAGCAGCTGTGGTCTTCATATCTCAGGAGGCTTTGCTCTGGTTGCCTACCATGGAGGGATCCACACAGTAGCACAGGAAGGGAATGATTTCCCCTCTGCAATAGCCTGAAATTTGTTCCTGGCTAAACTCACCCCGGTCTGAATTGCTGCTTCAGGATGAAGCATGATTTGGGAACAAACACTGCTGGAGCAGCAGAAAGCTAAGCCATGACACGGCAGCTCTGCAGAACATCTCAGCTGTACAGCCAGTTATTAAATAAAAGGTCAATTCCTTTACGGCACTACACCTCTCCTTTCAAGTACACAGTCTTAAGAGCCAGACATTTCAACAGCAAAGGCAGAGAGGGATTTATGCGCCATCACAGAGGAGAATAATTTCCCTATCTGACACGACAGAGCAGCACCATGAAGTAAGAGCTAACGAGCAAGGCCCTTCCAGCTAAGGCAACACAATTTGGTTTGCACTAAAAGCAAGACAAAGCATTAATTGGTTTGTGCCTGTTTGCCTGCCTTGATTGCACAAAGTTCATCTGAGGACATTCAGTGGCAGGAGGAAGTCACGAAGCCACCCATGCCAGGAGGGAAGCCGCGTGACCGTTGCAGAATGACTGGGAGTAACAGAGCCATTCACCTCCAGACTGGAGAGGTTCCATCACACCAAGCTGATTTATCACCTAAGTGTGGTTTTGCTGTTACATCCAGCTTATTTCCCAAGACAATGGGAAAACTTAGCAAGGATCTTGCAAAATTTATGCAGCTGTTAATGTGACAGAGAAGGCTGGAACAACTCACCCTGGGAAGCACAGGATAACACGTGAATGATGCCATCTCCCAAAGGATGGCAAGATCTGGGAGGTGAGGTTTTATCTCAGTGGGTTAAAACAGGTCATTGCTCTCCACGTGAACCTTCTCTTACCTGCATGGTTTCTTTAACCTGAATCATGCTTGGTGACCCAACACACAGCAGTGCCCACAAAGGCAGCTCTCAGGCGGCTTCCAGAAGGGCCAGCTGCAGCATGGGCACTTCAGCATGGTCTGAAACACCAGGATAGAAACCAGAGCTGTGCCCACTTAAAGCAGCATGGTCTGGTCCCTGCACCTGAACATTCCCTATCTGGTACAAACTGCCCTGCTCTGAGGTGCTTCAAGAAACAGGAAAGCATCGGAAATTCAACCAACTGGTAATTAAGGTCTTGGGGGAAAGAGTTACTACGAGTTAGCAACAACCACTCATTTTTGACTTATGAATCATGGCCAAACCCACGTATTCCTGGTAGTGCCCACAAACAAGGATGTCCAATAAGGTTCTGCAACTCCACAGCAGATCACTCATCACAGCCTCATGGACACGCTTTGGGTGTCAGATTTCAGGGACAATGGAGTGCAGAGGTTATGGAAAAAAGTTATCAAAACCAGAAAAAAGTTTAAGAAACTGCAGCCCAAGAACACAAGAGTTAAAAGGAAACTGATAAGCAACACACAAACACAAGAGAAGGCAGAAAACCAATTCCAACAAGACCTTGCTGGTTGTATAAATGAATTAAAGAAGTCAAACAAAGTACAGGTCTATTAATCAGCAGAAAGGTGAAGCGAGTACATGACAGAAGACGCCCTATTCAAAACTTTCTTTGCTTTGTACTTGAGCACTCAAGGATGACTTTCATCAAGGACTGATCTCTCTTAAACCTTACAATCTTTGTTCAATCCATTCTTTGTTTGCCTCCTCCCCTTGTTAAATGTGCTTTTCTGAAGGTTAACTGTGAACGGATGTTTAAGGTTGAGCAAAGTCAACCCAAAGTAAGGACTCGTCAATCTGCACAGGATAAGGGAAGGTCAAAATTGCCACAGGAGCTTTGCAGAGGAAGAACTGTGCATCGCCCAGGTTGGACAGGGTCTCAGCAATCTGGTCTGTCATGCCACCATTAGCTTATCACTGATTTTTATAAATTTCAACTTGAAGATCACAACATGTCATCTTTAATGTCTCATCAGAAAGCTGACAGCAAATCATCCACTAAATGAACAGAAAACAATATAAAAAAGAGGGTCCAGGCAGACCTGACGACACTCGTGGAGCTGTACACATCCACGACTCAGCCTTTAAGGATAACCTTTCTGGCTCCAGTGTGGACAAAGGGCTTGGGACACAAGCCAGCACTTGGGATTTAGGGCTAAGAACTGAAATTGAGGCAGTGCCAAGCAGTGCAGGATGACTCAGCCTTCCAGAAACAGACAGGGACAAGGGGATAAAGGGCAACACGAAAGACAACCAGATCCATGCCTGAGTCACCAAGAAAATAAGGACTACGTGAAACAGAAGAAAAGCAGAAAGGGAAGGAAACAGGGGGAAAAAAAGGTGCCTTCATTCAAAATCATTCTACCAATGGAAGAAGGGTAGAAGCTGGAGAAGCTGGATGAGAAGAAGAGAAGCTGGAGTGAGCAGGTGACACTCCCTCCATTAACCCTTCCTTCAGGAGCAGGGATACACCATGGGAACAGCAAGGAGGAGAAGACAAGGATGAAGAAACATCTGAGGAACCATGATGAGCTTTGTTCTCACTACAAGACCCACCAAATGAGGAAAGCCACCTGTCACTGGCTGTGGGGACAGCCCCTCCAGAGCCCTGGGTTGGAGTGGGGAGGACACCACATGGTCACTACTGCTCACCATGCCCGTTGCAGTAATAGATCCACTTCTCCCTGTTCTGCGTGGGGGTGGTGGACTTTTTCATAATAGCTTTTTCCACAATGGCACTGGGATCTTGCCGGGGTCCCTTCTTCAGAGTCCGTGAGCTCTTTCTGACACTGCAGACCACGATCACCACCAGGACCAGCAGCAGGAAGAGGACGATCATCCACGGCAGGTGCTCGTTGATGTCGAAGTGCTGGTGGATGTTCTGCGAGCCTCGCCGGGGGGGCCTGTATGGGACGTTGGGCTTCTCGCCCCCCATCATCTCCAGGGATGGCTGCTTCTCCAGAGTTTGGCTGGTCTGCTTGTGCCGGTAGCTCTGGGCCTGGCTGGTGGTGCCGGAGCCCATGAGGGTCCCGCCGATGCCGTCCGTCTCGTTGGCTGAGGTCTCGTTGTAGTACCGTGCCCGCTCCACCATGCTGCTGGACGCGTGCGGCGCTGGAGAGGGGACAAAATCGGGAACTGAAGAGTTCAGACCTGCGGGAGGAGAGCAGAGTTGAGTGTCACGGCCCCAGAGATGCGATATGGCATCACACCACGGGCTAAGACCTGCCTGAGCATCAGCTTGGCCAGCAGACAGAAACCCAACGCCAGGCAGCAAGAAAGAGTAGAGGTGAAGTTGAGGTTTGCCTCAGGGAACAGATGGGTACGGTTACAGAGGGAGCTTCAAGGTAAAACTGACTCTTGCTGGTTAAGGCTAGAGGTAGCTTATTACAAAAAATGAGTTACTAAAGGCATGTTGTTAGTCTGTGTTTGTCCCACATTCAACATTTATCAGAAAACCAACAACTTTGAGCAAGTTGTTTTTTCTTTCTTAGGTTTATGAACATTAGGTTTAGCTCATTTGTGGAATTTCAAATTTGGGCTAAAAGTACAAAAATACATGACAATTTGTAGGCTTAGTATTTCTCCACTGGGTTTACTAAGGAAGTAAAAACTTTTTTTATCAGCCCTGCAAGCAGCTGCAGATGAATCAACTACAAAATAGGTTTCTGAATAAACCAAATGTCCCCCTAAGAGCTACCTTCTATCTTTATTGAGTTTTCTTATCAACCAACACCTCAGGTCCCAGGCAGATGCGAAATGTGAGCCAAAGCCTGATGAGAAGAGGAAGAAGGGCTGTTGTGGCAAAAACTACAGATTATTTTGGAAAGTCATCTTTGGAAGATCGTGTCTCAACCCAGCTGAGAGAGAGAGTGGGTGTATCCGTCTGTATCTGGTTTTGCCCCCAGCTTGGTTACCCAAAACACCCTAATCAGGACACAAACAGGGAAGACGCTTCAACTTCTACGTAATTGTCGACAGTTGATTTCAAAGTTCAGGAAACACCCTCCCGTACAATCCCAATGATACACCAACGTCAGGGCAAGCTTTGAGACCTAACAAAGGTGAAGCACTGGAAGTCTACCACTGTCAACACTTCCCTGGTATTATATTTACCAACTCAGCTGTTGAGATCATCAAAAGCTGCATTTTTTAATTAAAATGCCTCATCTGAGACACTGTAGGGAAGCTGCTTTCCAGGCAATGCAGAATACCACCTCAGGTGGAGTCCTATAGCACCCCTGGAACCAGCCACAGCTAAGGCATCACCATAAAGGCTGTGAGGATGAGCCACTTCCAATTAAGCAAGAGAAGGGGGAATTCCACATAGTAATCTTAAGAGACTGAAGGGCAAAAAGTTATAGGACAGCCCAGGCTCCTGCAGGGCTGTTTCAGCAATGGTTCCCTTACAACCAATATTGTGACACAGAACAGAGTGAAATGCAGCAAGGAAAGCATAGACACAAAAGCAGTGAATCCATCAGAGGAGGAATCTCCTGCTGGAGTGAGAATGCCCCAGGTTCACCACAAGTGCACAAAGACTTGTGCCAGAGACAGGAAAAGAGGCTGGGGAAAGTCATGTCCTTTCAGTCCAAACAGCAGGACAGCGAGAAGTCCAATCAGGACTGCAGTCTCAGTGAAAATGTTATTAATTGTGGCTAAATGCAAGGGAAACCCGATGCCATGAAACAGAAGCACCACCCAGGCTTTACACCAGGTTGTTTTTTAACAGCCTAACACCAACCCTGACCAAGGCAGGAACACAATCCCTCAGTCAAAACCACACCCGTGTTTCAGGGCTGGACATTACCTTTGGGAAGATCAGCGGTTGGTGGAACTTCATAGGGCTGCTCACCCGCTTCGGTGCTTGACGCAGTCAAAGCCGTGTTCGGGAGGGACGCCGGAGAACCACAGACGTTGTCACTCTCCTTCGTCCCTGGCTTGATGACCACCATGTTTTTCCCAAAGCAGTCAGTGTAGGGTTTGCACTTCATCACACTAGAAGGCACATCAGAAAAGCTACCACGAGGGCACGGCTTGCACCTGACGTCTTCGGTCTCGGTTCCTTTCTTGCGGACGCCCCAGCCGACCGGGCACACCGTGTAAGGGACGCAGGTATCGTTCGTCTGGAACGTACCAGACAGGCAAGTGCACTCGCGGTCAGTCAAGGCAGTACAATGAGTTTTCTCAATCATTGGCAGTTCACAGGGCTTCCTACAAGGGTGGCACCGCTCTATGCCGTTCTCATGCTTGGTAAAGGTCCCGTCTGGACAAGGGCTGCACTCTCTTAAGGTACTCTTCGTACAGTGCTTAGACACGTAGGTTCCTGCAGGACATTTGTCACAGGTCAGCTCTTCGTTGGTGGCACGGTCAAGGTGGTGGTACTTGCCAGGGGAGAGGCTGATGGCATTCTGCTCAGAGGTCAGCTTCGACTGACCATCAGTGGTGCCAAGGAGCATGAGCAGCTGGAAAACAAACAGGAGTTATCAGCCAACAACAGCGTGCAAACAGAGCCCTCTCTGTCAACGACCCCCTGCTGGATCAGAAGGGATGTCTCGGAGCTGTGGGACCACGGACAAGTTACTACACCCACGGGAGGGACCTCAGCAAGGTTGGAGTGGAAAGGAACTGGTGCAGGTGGCAGCTCGCTCTCCAAACACATCCCCAGCTACGATTATAATTGCTTAAATTTGACACCACACTTCTCAGTGAAACTAAGCATCATTTACACTGCAACCCTGCCAGGGTGGTAAATACTGCTAATTGTGTTTCAGCAGTACGTGCTACCTGGCCACCCCAAGAGAATTCAGATCAGCTTTGCACTTCAAGCCTGAGAGGCTCCAGCATGAGGCAGGCGCTCATGGACAAGACAAAAACCACATGCAGATGGCAGCTCTGACCTGTAAAACTTTCCTTCTCTATTTGTTAACCTGCACTTGTTCAAATAGTTACCTTTCTGAGTAACACAAACCAGGATGAAATCCAGGTTAGCGGCTGTTTCTGGACTATTTCTCAGCTCCTCTGCCTTTCCAAGATTTTTTATGATCTGGTACAAGTGTTGGGTTTGGCGAGACCGCAAGGGATGTTCTGCTTTGAGTCTCCAACCACATCTGAACCCACTCTAAACCAGCTGCATTAGCAACCGGAGAGAAAACCCAGTGCTATTTTTATACTCTGCAAGGAACTCTGCTGTAACTCAGCTCCTCATTGCATCAGACACAGGTAAAAGGACACCAGTTTTTAGACACTGAACTGGAAACAACTGGGCTGTGCTATAAATCCATCTATCTCTACTGACTTCCAATCCCAAAGCTCTATTCCCTTAATTCCTTTGCAACGATGCTGCTCCACCCCCAAGAGAAGCTCCATCTACCAAGAAGTATCTCTGCTTCCTCCAGAAGACCTCTGGTCCATGGATTTAATGTCAGTTATGGCAGCAGAGATAAGTCACCAGGAACAAAAGGCATATCAAAAGAAAGGCTGACACAACCTCAGACAGCATGCAAAGCAATAGGAAACACATTTCCAAACAGCCACAGGCTAAGTTTGGAGGGAGAGAGGGAACAAGCCAGTGTTACCTTGAATTGTCAAACATTTTCTACACTGAAGGTAAAAAGACCAGAGACCCTAACACTGTTCAGCTGCAGAGCCAAGCACATAAATCACTTGGCTGTGTTATACAATCCCTCGCCTCTTGCTCTGCTACCTATTCTGGGCTATCAGCCAACAAGAATATATTCAGAAGGGAAAAAAAAAAATAAAAAAGGCTCCCAACAACATGACTCTGCAGAAGGCACATCACGGCAGAGCCGCAAGCTGCGCCGCGTCATTTTTGGTGCAGTCTCTTGCTTCCTGGAAACACACAGCACATTTCTGTTTCACCTGCTAAATAATTTACAGCTTGGAATTTGTACAAAACACTTCACATTTTTATTTTTTTTATTTATTTAGTTTTCTCCCCCTGAAGCAGCAATTACAGAGCAGGCAGAAGCAGGCAAGCCCGCAGGAGCTGACGAGGATCCTGCAGCGGCCAGACTAATTACTGCACGTCAAATTAAAAAGCAGGGCTGCCCTGGCAGGCAGCAAAGGCTTACAGGATGCATTTTACTTTTCCCCTCCCCTAAGACATGATTTAACAAAGTGCTTAGCTGGCTCTAAGGAAACCTGCCACCCTCCCCTGTAATCTCCATGACGCATCCCTGCATTAGCAAACTGGCCTCTTAAGGTGGCAGGAGGGCTCACCTGTGTTACTCACCCTCCTCCCGTGCCAGCGCCGAGCAGGACGGGGTGACGGGAGAGGCAGGACAGGCAGTGGCTCTCCTGCCTCACCAGGAGCAAGCTGTGTGCTGCTGTCTCAGATCCTGATCTCTTGCTCTGCATCAATCCAGACCTCGGGAAACCCATGGACAGCCCCACTACAAGCACGTGCCTTGGGTTCCCTCCTGTTCTCCCTGTTCTTTCCATTCCAGCATCTTCCCATCCCTCACCCGGGTAACTAAAGCCTGTAATAGCACTAGGTTTGAGTTGGCTTTTTTTTGAGCGTTTTTTTTAAACCCTGTCTCAAGAAAAGTGGTGCTGGTATTTTTGAACATCTCAAGATCTTCAGCTACACATGCACTTCCAAGAGAGAACAGCAAGTTCCAGTGGGGGATGGCTAAGCAGCACTGAGCATCTGCTATTTATTCAGACTGGCATTTCTGGTCCCTAAAATAATCCAACTGCTCAGGTTTTGCAGCACTCAGATCTCTGACAGTGAAGGCCAGGAGCAGGAGGACATCTTCAGCAAAAAGGGGTGTCTGCTGGTTTGGTCTCTCACCCTCAGGGCTGCCCAGTAGCACACAGACCAGGACCTTTCTGGCTGACATTTCCAGTTCCAGTGGAAAAAGCTACCAAGTAACGAAGTGAGCTCTGCTGAGCCACTGCACTTCCTTTCATTACTCTGCTACCAAAGGAAGCGTACAGAGTAACAAAAAAACACAGAAAAAAAACCAGAACGGGTGCAAGACAACACTAAAGAGCAGATTCGGTTTCAGCAGTTTCAGTGTTGCTCTCCATGCCCAAGGCAGGAACAAATAAGGGTTTTTAATGGGACAGGGGTCCCTTTCCAAAAGAGGCAAGCAGGACAGGGTGGCTGCAAGCCTGAAGAGCATCCCCAGCTCAGCACCAACACCCTGCACCACACGGGCAAAGGCACCTCCCAGCCACCTTTCCCTATTTCAGCCCATGAAGGCTTTATGGTGTGAGGAAGTCAGATCAGGCTGAGGAACACCATCATTCCAACATCCCCACACTAGGAAAGACTCAGACAAGGGGACCTTCACATCCAGCTGCAAAGAAACCCTCGAGGTGTGGGATGTCCCACCTCAGCATCACCCAGCCCAAGGACTCCATCTCAGTGGGTGTCTCTGTGCTGTGCTCCCATCATCCTTTTTCAATAACTGTGCAACAGGGAGGAGACCTGCTGAGCAACCTGCACAGGAAACAGCTCTTAGGGGGCCACAAGCTGCCTTGGCACGTGCACAGAGGATGCAGCTGCAAACATGTGAGAAACCTGGTCTAGTGGTTGGCATTCCTGCTCATGACAGGGGTGTTGGAATTAGATGATCTTCCCAAAGCCATTCTATGATTCTGTGAATACAGACTCTCATTCAGGGACCCAAACCTGCACAGTGAGTCAAAACACCACAGAAAGTCGGTGAATCAATCTTCTGTCCTGAAATTTGTATATATCCCAAAATGCTGTGATACCAAGACTGTCAAAATCTCAGGCTGTGTACAGTGCTGCCCTGCTGCCAGACTTGTGGGGACACAGCAATAAATCTAAAAGTAAAGTGAAAAATTTAAAAAATTAAAATAAAAAAATAAAAAAAAACAAACATGAAAGGCAGCGAAACACAGAACAATTGATCCTGGTAGAGAAGAGCAGGAGCAGAGACCTGAAAGTGAGAAGGGACCGACAGTGCTAAACTGATAACTGTGGGAATGGTTTCTGAGTAAAACCAGCAGAATTGGGTAAAATGGCAGCTGGCTCTGTGGCAATGCCTCGGCACAGGTTGGGGATGAGCTGCACTGCCTGCCACCCTTCCCAGATGTCAGCTGCACCCTTCGCCGACAGTACTGGGAAAGTGCTTGCAATATTAAAGTAAAAGAAATAAATATATAAAAACACCAGAAAGGCAAATAAAGTGGTCTGGAAGTTTTACGGTAACTTGGCAGACAGGAGGAGCCAATGTCCTGCCCTGATCACTGTAAAAAGGATCAAATTACTCAGTCCGAAAAAAGTTGCCTGTGAGGAGGGTACTGAAGAGCAAGGCCAGTTTCTGCTTCTTGCAACATGACCAGCTATTTCAGCTGGTTTGGGGTTTGTGAAATTAGAGTCCGGGATTCATTGCTCAGCAATTCCTTTACTCCATCTCAAGAGCGAAACACAGGGAGAGGAGCGAGCCAGAACAGCAGCACCACAACATCTGGTCCCCATGAAGGAAAACCCAGCAGCCAACCCTGCAGCCAGCACGGACCAGAGCTCGGAAGCATCCCCGCCAGACACGTTTTGCTCCAAACAGATAAAATCCCCCGGCTTTCCAAAAGCCCCAAGCTGAAGTAAGGTGATGTCGTGCTGTTTCCGGGCAAGGGCAGCGGGGGAGATGATGGAAACCACCTTGCAGCAGTCAGTGGGGTCCCAAAAAATCCACCAAGCAAACGAAATCACAGCCAACACCAGCCCTACACAACCGCTGTCAAGCTGCTACTGCTCCAAAACCCAGCAGCCAGGCAGATTTGGGTTTGCTGCACTAGTAAAAGACACACCAGCTATCTATTTGAATATACTTTCCTTGGGCTGGGAAGACATTAACTCCTTGCCTTGCTTGCTTGTATGATCACACACACACAGGTGTGAGAACACACATGCACAAGTAACATACACGTGTATTTGCTCAGTCTTGCTTCATGCCCCAAAATTACTATTGTATTTCCCCACACCTTTACATTACTTTTTTTCCACCTCTTCCCTCTACATCCACCATTCCCAACTGACCTCCAGGATCCCAGCTGGAGCTGCATATCTCAAGCTCCCCATCAGCATCTCATCTTCCAGACGTGCAGCAGTACTGGCTTCTCCCGGCTCGCTTCTCCCAGCGGGAATCCAGCACTCGGGAGCGCCCAGCCCGCACTGAGCACGGACCCCGCCTGCTCCGCCACTGCGCCAAGTTCCCCTTTGCCTTCAGAGCAACGAGGCTGTTTCCCGGCTAATGCCCTTCCAGCTTTAGATTATTTGTTGTTTACTCGGATTCCTGTCGAGCCAGCGCCAGCTTGCTCAGATCCACCTTGAGTTCAAGAGCAAGTGCTCTCCTCGGTTACACAACCCAGCCGCAGCAGCTGCGGCGTCTGCCTGACACACCGAATTACTGTCTCTCCCCAAATAGACGGGATGTAGCCCTAAAGCGCTGATTGGGAAGTGCCCTACCTGGGAAGGTAAATGGGGAGATAAAGCTGCCGGAAAACATTTCCGCGATAAGTCAGGGCAGCTGCCTGCCATTCGCAGCGGGGAGTTTTACTGCCTGTCCAAAGGGTGGCAAGAAAAACAGCTGCGGAGGGGATGGATGGATGGATGGATGGATGGATGGATGGATGGATGGATGGATGGATGGATCCCTGTCCAGTGCCGAGCTCCCGGAGCAGTGCAGAGAGCAGACCATGGATCCGCTCAGCTCTGGGCGGCACAGCCCTGCCTGGGGGATGCCGCCGCCGCCTGCGCTAACACAGGGATGGGGAGGATGAGCATCGCAGGGAATATCGCACCCAGCCGGCATCCCCTACCGGGACCCGGGGCTGCGGGGGGCAGCACCCCCGGAGAGGGCACAGCGGAGCGCCGCACAGCCCCCAGCACGCGGAGCGGGGTCAGCAGGACACCCGAACACCCTCCCTCCCCAGCCAAGCTGCCCCAGGCGGGGCAGGAGGCGCGGGCGGGCAGCCCCGCACTGCAGCACATCCCCACCCACGCCGCGCACACGCGGATGCTTCGCGGGCGGCGCAGGCACGGACCGATCCCGTCGCTCCGCACACACGTGCGCACTCACCGCGAGGATGCCGGCGAACCCGGCGGAGCTCCGGCTCGCCGCGGCGGCCCCCATGCTGGCGGGGCCGGGGCTGCGGGCGAGGCGCTGCCCGTGCGGCCG
>WEKY01013819.1:66676-121206 GCA_013390045.1 Picathartes gymnocephalus | reverse complement strand
GGGGCCGGGGCGGGGTCCGGCGGTGGCGTCACCCGCCCGCGCGCCAGGGCGCCCCCCCGCGACACGGGACCCGCGCGGGGACACCGCGGGGATGAGCGGGGACACCGCGGGGACATCGCGGGGATGAGCGGGAACACCGCGGGAACACCGCGGGGATGAGCGGGAACACCGCGGGGATGAGCGGGGACACCGCAGGAATGAGCGGGGACACCGCGGGGACATCGCGGGGATGAACGGGGACACCGCGGGGACATCGCGGGGATGAGCGGGGACACCGCGGGGACGCGGGGCTGCCCCGCGCTGCCTGAGCGCCTCCCCCATCGCCCGCCCCGTCCGTCGGGCAGCGGCGGTTCCCGTTCCCCTCCTGGTTTGCCTTGGGTGGGGCTCAGGCGTCCCAGGGTAGCGGGCGCGGAGAAAGTGCAGCGGGGTGCGTGTTCGGCACCGTGAAATCCTCGAGGTGGGATTTTCGTTTGTTTTATTTTTCGTGTTCTCCAATGTCAGACATACAGGGAAGATTTTTTTTGCAAAAGGGATAGTGAGGCACTATGCACAGGTTGCTCAGAGAAGCTGTGGCAGCCCTGGAATTGTCCAAGGCCAGCTTGGCCAAGTCTCTGAGCAGCCTGGTCTAGTGAGTGGCATCCCTGCCGTTGGAATGGGGATTGGAACTAGACAGCCTTTAAATGTCCATTCCAACCCAAACCATTCTATGACTCTCTGAACAAGTAGCACATTCCCTGTGGTGGAGGAATGCATGAGGGAGCAGACTCATTCCTCCACGGAGGAGGATTAGCTGGATGCTGAGGGTGGCCACAGCATAGACAGCGCCCTCACTGCCCTTCTGGCAGCATCTGAGCAGGGTGGGCAGAGCAGGGTGACGGTCACAGTGTCCATCGATAGCTGTGGAAAGTGATGGAAACAGGTCGAGGTTTGTCCAGGGAGCCTGGGGGGACAGCAGGTGGGGCCAGAGTCAGCACTGGAAAGGGTGCAACATGCATCCAAGGTCCTTACAGGAAGTGAGAACTGAGGTGAGACTTCAGGGTCGTTCCAAAATCTGACTGGGAGACCAGGGCACCCCCAGGTATGGCTGATCAGGGCCTTCCAGGTTTGTGAGTGCAGCAAATCAAGGATATTTATGACTCTCTACATTGCTGGTTGTTTCTTGAGAAAAACACTCAAACACCTGATTTCCAGAGCTTGCAGAAACCCTGGTAACCAACAGTTACTTTCTGAAGATGCCCTGAAGGCAGATGAACCAGGGGAGGGTTTCAGTGCCACGCCAAAGGAAACAGCACAGAACTTATAAAATCCCATCTAAAAAAGGGGAGGGGCAGAGGGAAATGTTCTTGCTCTAAAGAAGCGTGGATTTCATTCAAGCCCTTCTGAAGCTGACAAGAAACCTCATTCTGATTCCAGGGAGTTTTGAGTCCAGCTAGAAGGCTCCTCTCCCAGACAAAGTGGAGTTTTTCTCCTCACACTTTCTCCATCTCTAATGCTGGAAGGGAGCTGGAGAGGAGTAATGACCCTTGGGAGCCTGGGAATGAGTCTGGAGAGCTTCCCCCCCAGAGCTGGGGTGGCAGTGGCAGGACTGCTGTTCCCAGGGGGGGACAAGACCGAGTGTGTCACATGTGCAGGGAGAAGATGTTCCTCCACGGCTGGCTGTGCTGCTGTGCAAGTGCTGCAGAGCCCCATTTTGGGCTTTGCCTTCCCTTGGGGCTCCCAAACCCGGGAACAATGTGCTCTTCGCAGGAGGTCAATGAAGGGGAGCCTCATCCCAAAGAGAGATCAAAATGCAAACCAAGACACAGTACAGTTGTTCAGAAGAAATGGGATGCCCATCGCTGCTTTTAATTCAAAATAAATTGGGCAAATAATAGGCAATAACACAACTGGGTTAACACCAGGCTCGTGGATGGTGGAGTGAATTTTAAATTAAAAAATGTGTAGCTCTCTGATGAAATTCAGGGCAGATCTTGGTGCAGAACTAAGTGGGCTGGTTGTGTCTGGGCTAGAAGAGGGTATGAAATGCCCCATCAGCACCAAGCCGCACTGGGTCCATCAACACTGTGAAGGGCAGCATTCAGATTGTATTAGGGAAAAGCAGAAAAATAATCATCTGGAGGACGGAGTGACTCAGGGGATTGGCAATAAGATGGATCATGTTACTGCTGTGGAATGGATTCCAATTAGTTACATCCGCTTTTAATTATTATTATTTATACAGAACCTAAAGGCAGTCCGCAGATTATCCAAAAATGCATGGGCTGATCTGTAAATCCCCCATCCCTCCGCCCCTCACAGCCCTTGCAATGACAAACCCCAGTCACGCTGCCTGGACTGGTTCATACTGGCTGGGACATAAGTTGCTTATCAGTGACCAGCTTGCTGCTTCTCCACTTTTGTCACTCTTCGAAAGGAAAATAGGAAACGGGTGACTGAGGTCGGAGTTTCATGTTAAGTGTTTTTGTTGGAAGCAGCAGCAGGTCAAGAAGTTCCTCCTCGCCTCCCTGCATTCGGTTCCTTTTTCCCCCTTGTGCCACCCCGTGAGTCATGCAAATACACCGAGCTCAGTGAACTGGTAACTTTGAAAAACAAGGAGGGTTTTTTTCGTCAGAGTTGGTGAAACTCACTGTTCATGTTGACCCGAGACTGGTGGGTCTTTGCTAAGCTGGTGGTAGGAGTCCGAGTGAGCCATGGAGAGGCATCCACTGACCTCATTTGCCACCACAAATCATCTTCTCTCCAACAGCAAGGTCTCTGGTCTTGTGAGGAAAGCCAGTGCTCCTTCTTAGTTACTTGAAGCTGATTCAAACCTGTTCATGAAATGGGAGAAATTGTTTCACTAAAATAAATAATTTGGGAAATTTTAAAGAATATGCCACAGAACCATGGAATCACCGAATATTTGAGTTGGAAGGGACCTTAAAAATCATCTCATTCCAACCTCTTGCCATGGGCAGGAACAGCTTCCACTAGACCAGGTTGCTCAGGACCCTATCCAGCTGGGCCTGGAACACTTCCAGGGATGGAGCACCATCACTTGTTTCACCTTCTAGAAATCAGAAACATTCCAGGAAGTGATTTCTCATTCCTGGCTTGCTGAAAGACCCCAGGCTAATGGGGCAGACATCATTTCCTTTCAGACTCTCTCATTCCCTGTACATGGACCATTGCTTCTACATCTCCCATAGAAACGGAACGTTTCTCTGTTGGTGTTGTTGTTATGGGAAAGTAGCGGCTGCATGGGAAAATTTGTGACTCCAGTTCATATAGAAACCACAATTATAACTTGCATTAACATAAATTAGGAAGTTAAACCAACAAAGCACATAGACTTCCCTGGGTGAGGGAAAGGAGAGTTTGGGTGGGCGTTCTCACCCTTCTGACCTCCTTATGATCTGCAGGAAACTGGGAAGGGAAATGTCTACCAAGAGCAGATGTTCCCAGCAGGAAGATATAGATATACACACACACACATATACATAAACACAGTCGTTTCAAGCCAGGTGTGTTTTCACTGATGGATTTCCCACCTCAGAACCCCATGAGATGTCAGGGCCAGGAGCCAAGGAACCAGGAGTGGCAGATGGGAAGTGTGGCACTGTTGGATGGAGGTTTGGTTGCCATCGCACCTGAGCTGATCTCTCCTTTGGAAAAGGTGGATGCACACCACCTTTTGGCTGGAGAGCCTGTTTTACCAGAGGGCTTTAAGAAAGGAGAAGGAGCACCTGACGGCCAGGCTAAGTGCATGAACATCACCTCAGCCCTGTGCCCAGGGCTGTGAGATAACCAGCAGGTGGCATGGGGAGGTGAGGCTGCAGGTGGAGCACAGGTGACCGTGCATCTTCTCCCCTGGTGAGATCAGGGAGAGGGCTCGTGGGGCTGGCACCTGACATCCTTCCCAGGTCAGTGACTCGCTGTGAAGAGGTTTCCTTCCTGTACTCTGAGTCATGTGAGCGCTGTCAAGCAGGACAGCTTTTATCAGTCTGAAAGCCACAGCTGCCTGCATGCCGGGTTCGGTGCATGTGGAACAAGCCCAGCAGTCACATCTGCACCTCTCCAAGTTAAAATAATGGATGTATTTAAAGCTTCTTGTTTGGGGGTTTTATCCCTTTGGAGTCTTGTTTTGCAGGAGGTCCTTTGGCTCAGCTGCAGAGTGAAGTCTGGATACAGAAGCCTGAATGCTCATTTTAACCTCACCAAAAGCACGGGGACTCTGGAGATGCCATACAGTGCCCTCATTCACCTCCCTCCTCCCTTCCTCATTCTTTTCCTTCTCCCTGGTGCAAGTGCTCTGGGGCTGAGGCTTGAACAGTGCCTAACTAAGCTGAGCCTTGCTCTCAGCTGGCGCATCTTGATGGTCATGAAGCTGAAATGAAAAATGATGAAGCTGGAAATGAAAAATGATGAAGATCATTTGTATGGGTGAACCTGAAAGCCTTGGAGTGTCGCTGGGTTTACATTGGAGGAAGTGAAGCAGCAGATTAAGTGGTGTAGCTATGAGCAGAGCGTTGGCAGCAAAGCTCAGAGCTTCATGCTCAGAAGAGGATCACGTGTTGTCTTGCTCCTCTGAGGCCAGCATGACCTAAGTGGGACAGGGAGGGGACAAGGTGATGGGATGGTTTGCAGAGCTTTCGGAGAGAATTGCAAAGCTCAGGATGAGTTTCCCAAAGCCAATTTCTTTCCAGGAAGGACTGTGAGCTCTTGTAAGTTCAACATCAAATACAGATACCAATCAACCCCCCCTGCAAATGTTATTCATGTCAGCTGTGGATGCAAGATCCCTTCTGTGTCACGTTACCCAGTACATGTGATCCTGCCAGCTTTGTGCCTTGTGTCACCTGCAGGACCACTGAGGTGGCACGGGCAGCCACTGTCTAATCCAGCCTACGTCCTCCAGGTACGGAGGGGAACCAGCAAATAACTCTCACCACCTCTAATCCAACAGGCTTCATTCCACTCAGCACAGCACACTGCTTTCTTTGCTCGAGCAGGAGCTCAAGGCCAGCTGTGCCACCTTGGGGTTTCATTTGGAGCCCCAGGAAAATGTCACTTCCCAAGTGACCGTGCTCAGTGCCCCCGCTGCACCCAGCAGGGTGGATCTCATTGCTGAGTGGTCACAGATAATCTTGGTCACAGTTTAAGGTCTTTTCCTACTCCCCTGCTGTAAGGGGCACCCCACAGCTCCGTTGCCCTGGGGCTGAGGGCACACAGGGCTGTGCACAGGGCTGTGCCAAAGGGGTCACAGTGCTGTTCATGGGGGGAAGATGGTCCGGGTGAGAAGTAGCTCACATGGGGCTCTGCTGCCCCTGCACATCAGATTTGATGTATAGTGGATACAGAGTTATTCAGGGCAGTTAAGGGTGACAGCAAAGAGATGCAAAGAGCTTAAAACAGTGCCTGACCAGGCGACACAAGCACACATAAAACTCAAGTGTCCTTGAAAAGGGGCAAGGGCTGCCTCCGTGTGGATTAGTGCCTCCCAAAACCGAGACCCAGCGCCTTTCAGAGGCTCCCACGGGTATCAGGTGACAGCACAGCTGCGGGTGAGGAAGTCAAAGCCTCCCCTGCATCCGTGAGGATGTTCAGGGGCCCGGAGGAGACCCTGGATGGGGATGGCTCAGCAGGGAGAAATATGAGGCTGAAGTCACAGATGGCACAGAGAAAACGAGCGGGGAAATCAGTAACACATCAGGCTCAGCGTAGGTAGGTGACGGAGCCTGGGAACATGCCGGGTGTCTGAATCACCGGGATTTGTGCAACCGCAGTCCTGGCAGCGCTGGGTGTTCCCCGCCACGTCGGCCGAGTGTGGCCGGGCAGCGGTGGGAAATGTGCATGGGGCAGCCTGGTGTGACTGCAGGCAGCTGCCGGGGGTCCGGGCAGTGCCTGGGTGGCCTCAGCTCCGCGGGGAGCTGGGCAAAGCGGCTTGGAGGCAGCGAGGTGCTCGCATCTCCCCTGGGCTCCTGCAAGTCCAGCACAACTCGTAAAAGGCTCGCCCAAGCTTGGCTGATTTAAATCACTTCAGGCCATTTAGTCATCACATAAGCACACGGAGCTTAAGGACTAATCTATAGACATCGCACAGGTTAAAGTAACGCAGTGGGTTGTGTAAGGAGCTGGTTGTGCCATGATAAGCTTTCAGTGGAGATGAAGAGGGAGGAAGATTTCCAGCAGGAGAGCTCCAGCCTTGCATCACACTCTAGCTTAGGAGGCAAGAGGAGTCGGTAGGAAACTCCCTGCAGTCTGGCATTCTTCTGCCTTCACACATTTTAACTGCCTGCAAATCCTCCTCCACGAAACTGAGAATTAGCCCCGGTGCTAAATGACTTTGGAGAAGATCCTTAGTGGGGATTATTGCTGGAAAGGATAACACTGCTGGATGTGTAAAGCAGTGAAGAGGTCACAGGCCAGCTCCTGGGAAGGACACATCCCTCCCATCTCAGCAGCCTCCAGGTCCTTCCTATAAACTGGGCAGTTTTTCTGTTCCCTTGACAGATTTCAGACCCTCTCTGTGACGGATTCTTCTCTGTTTGTCACCAGTTATACTCCAGCTGGATGTGAGGGAGAAGGAAGGCTAAGTCCCACACCCTGAGCTCAAATCACTTTCAGCCATTACTTAAGAACATCACCATGAACCAGTGAAAGAACTTGCCAACACAGAGGTCTCATTCCTGTCCTTTCTTCTGCAGCTCCAGGCCACCAGCCCATCCTCCCCTCTATCTTAGTTCTTATGCTGGGTAACTCAGCCCTGACTTAGCAGAAACCTGTTCCCTTTTTCACTCAGTTATTTTTGTGCCAGATTAGTAGTTTGGGTGTGTGGAGGCTGCGCAACACCAAAGCTGATGCAAGGGAGAGCGACAGGATGGGGGTGAGGCATGGTTCCAGGCAGCCTGTGGGTGAGAGAGACTCACTGTGGGTACAAGTGCTGCAGCAGAGCTGATTGCAAGGTTACACGAGGTCAGAGCAGAAGCAGAGGTGTCATCTGGGGTTACAGTGACAGCTGGGGTTAAAGGCCTGAGTCTGAGGGAACTGGGCAAGGCTGCTGAGAGGTTCCTGGGACAATCCCAACAGCAGTTTGGGAATGACTACTGAGACATGGTGATGGCTGGGAAGTGCCTTGGGAGCACTGTGGTTGCACCAGGCCTTGCTTGCAGCTCATTTCAGCCTGAGCCCTGCCCCATCACTGTGGCTGAGTGGAGGTGGGATGGTGGGATCCCAGTGCCACAGCTGTGGGATAAGCCTGGTTAGAGGTAGCAGAGGGCTGTACCACATTCCTACCCTTAGCATGCTTTTTTCCATTTCACCTCTAGAAACCTTCTCTTCAAGTCCTGAAGTGTCTATGGAGCAAATTGTCCTTGAAAATGAGCCAAGGCACAGCCCTAAAAGTTCTGGATGCTGCAACCCAGGTGATTCTGTAATAAATGTAACCTTTCTGGCAGCACAAGAGAGCAGTTAAGGAACCCTTAATTTTTAAGGGTCCTCAAAAACGCATCACTGATTTCTAGCCAGAAACATGGGAAAATTTAGTCAAATCAGTCTGGATATTCAAGGGACTATCCTGCCCTATAAGCCTTTCCCCACAATTCTGCCTCTGCCCTCCTTCCCTCACACCGTGCCTCAGCCACCCTTCCCCTGCTTCCCTCCCCAGCTGTCCTTCCCCACTTGTGAGCAAAGAAACTTAACAAAACAGTGCTCCACTGGAGGGAAGGGAAGCAAGGGAAACAGGAAAGCAGATAATATAACAACAAACAACCACCCCATCCAAAGTACACAGAAGAGTGTTCATCTTTTCCTTTCTCTTTACTTTTCCATGGCCCCTAGGAAAACTGTCTACTGCCTCCATCCTGCAGCCTTCCACTCTGTCAGTTCACTGGTCTCAAGCTGCAGACTGTGCATTTCTCCCAGGCATCAGCTATTCTTCCATCCATCCATCCATCCATCCATCCATCCATCCATCCATCCATCCATGCCTCCCCACTAGCCACTACCCATCAGTGATGCCCTTAGCAGGAACCCCATATTGTCCTCTCTCAGAATAAGGCTTACTATAGAGTCAAAACCCAAGGACAGCCAATTTTATGCACAGTTTCTGATACTGGTTGTGCTGAGCCCGGGTCTCAAGGTCATGGAGTGAGAGCAGTTTGACCCAGGAACTTGTAGACCTTCAGTTTCCATCACCAGGCTCACCTTGTGCTCAGGCAGGAGTGGAAGAGGAGTGACTCAGACTCATGGAATCTGGCTGGAAAAGACATCTGAGATCATCGAGTCCACCCTCTGACCAATCACCACCCTGTCAGCCAGACCATGGCACTCAGTGCCATGTCCAGTCTTTCCTTAAACACCTCCAGGGACAGTGACTCCACCACCTCCCTGGGCAATCCATTCCAATGTTTAACAATCCTTTCCATGAAGAATTTCCTCCTGATGTCCACCCTGAACCTCCCCTGCTGCAGCTTGAGGCTAATGCTCTCGTTAGTTGCCCGGGAGAGGAGGCTGGCCCCACCTTGCTGTAACCTTTGCAGGTAGCTGCAGAGAGCACGGATGAGATCAGGAGCTTGGGGAGGTGAGCTCTGGCTGCTTGGCCTGGTGAGTGGCGTGGTGCCAGGCGAGGACAAGCTGTTCCCTGGCTCGTTATTGTTACCAGATGAGTGGGGGACTTTAACGATCACCGCGTTTGGATAATCAAATTCTGGTTGTGACAGAGGAAGGAGGGCTGCCCTCCCCTCCTCTCCTCTGCTGCACCCCAGGCCAGGCACTCAGGCCCCTGCCCTCCCGCAAGGCTTTGTTCCTGGGGGTGACGTGCAGCAGCCCGGGCGTGACTGTGGATCCCACACCCCCACGACGCCCTGCTCTGTCTGGGGTTATTGTGTGCTGCCCAGAACAATGTGCTGTGGTTAGGGATGCCTGGGAGAGCGCCGGGAGGCTCCCTGCTCCCCCTCTCCCTGCTAGTGTTGGGGGAGGCAGCTTTTGGCCATCTGGTAGCTGTGGGTTTGGTGGAGGTCTCCCAGCAGGGGAGGAGATGCAGTCACCAGTGCTGTTCCTAGAGAGGAAAGCCAGCGTTGGGCACTGCTGAGCCACAGACGCACCGTGTGTCATGGCCATGGGATGGCCTTGGGCACTGTAGGATGACAGGATAGCTCATGTGGGAAGGGACTGCAGGAGGTCTCCGGCCCAACCTCTTCATCCTGCCAGCTCTGGGGTCAGACCAGGTTGCTTGGGACTTTATTGAGTTGGGTCTTGGGAACCTCCAAGGCTGGAGGCAGCACAGCCTTTCAGGGCATCCTGTATCAGTGCTGAACTGCCCTCCTCAGAGTGCGAACATTTTTCCTTATATCCAGTCTGAACCTCCATGGTTTCAGCTTATGTCCAGTGTCTGTTTTGTTCCCCTCGTGCACCTCTGTGTACAGCTTGGCTTCATCACCTCCATATCCTCCTTGCAGGTACTGGAGGTCACTGTCAGATCCCCACCAGGGCTTCTCTTCTCCAGCCCTGCTCTCTCAGCCTCCCCTCCCAGCCTGTGTGACCCCACAGGGCTGTGTGAGCTCTGACTGTCTTGAGGGCCTTTCCCAGGACTCTTTCCCATGTGTCCCCATCTCTCTTGTACTGGAGGCTGTTGCATTATCTGGTCATGGTGTCAGCATGGCTGAGCAGAAGGGAGGAATTGCCTTCCTCGACCTGCTGGCAACGCTCTGCCTAATGCAGCCCGAGGGCCTGTTTGCCTTCTTTGCTGTGATGATGCATTGCTGACTCCAGGCCCTTTCTGCACAGCTGCTCCTCCACCAGTCACCCCCAACCTGTGCTGTAGCCTGGGGGTTACTCCTTCCCAGGCACAGGACTTGCCATTTGCCCTGGATGAAGTCCATAAATATCCTTGCAGTAACAAGTCAAAGAGAGTGAGGAGCCAGCAAGTGTCTTGTGGACTTGCCCGAGTCACAGGAACTTTTACTTTGTAATGGTTTGGAAAGTCCCTTCTAGGGGACCATACCAACACCTTACCAGGGAGAATCTGCTTCTTTGGGATATTGTGATGGCTGGAAGGTCAGGCAGGGATATGGGTCAGTGATATAACCAGGAACAGCAGAGCTGCTCTCCCAAGAAAACCTCTTGCACTACCCAGTACCAAGGTGGGGATTTGGGGAACACTGGGGGACATAGAGCTTTTCACACCAGTATGTCATTCCAAAACCCTCAGAATTAGGGGCTTCTGTGTCCTCCAGTGGCCATGGTACTGAAGGAGGGAAGGGTAAATGTGTCCTTTCTGGCTTTGGGAGTCCCTTTGGCTGCCTGGGTGAGATGTCCCTCAACACACACTCTGTTTACACAGCCATTCTGCGTTGGGGCATTTGTGCATCACAGGCAGCTGAGCTTTGTGTCATTTGGACTTCTCTGTCCTGGCTTGCTGGTTGTTTCCCCTTGTGCCCTGGTCCCCCTGGAGCCAATTTTCAGAGACAGTTTGGTGTAGGGCCTGTTTGGTCCAGGATCTGTTAGTCACCTTCCTTTGCTGTGTGAGTGCTTTGGCCAACAAGTGTGTCAGGAGATGAGCATTGCCTTTGGTGGAGACAAGGCAGAGTAATGTTCTTCCCTGCTAAATACCCAGGGAGAACAGGATCCTTACAGGCCCTCCTGAGACCTCACCTGGAGTGCTGTGTCCTGATCTGGGGTCCTCAGAACATGAAGGATATGGACTTGTCGCAGGAGGTCCAGAGGAGACCATGAAGAAGCTCAGAGGGCTGGAGCACCTTTCCTTTGCAGAGAGACTGGGAGAGTTAGGGTGGATCAGCCTAGAGAAGAGAAGGCTCTGGGAAGACCTTAGAGAGCCTCCCAGTAATTGAAGAGAACTTATAAAAAAGAGAGAGAGCAACTTCTTACATGAGTAGACACTGGTAGGACAAAGGGGAATGTTTCTAAACTGAGACAAGAGTTTTAGTGTAGATGTTAGGAAGAAATTCTTTACTCAGAGGGTGGTGAGGTACTGGCACAGACTGGCCAGGGAAGTGTTCAAGGCCAGGTTGGATGGGGCTTGGAGCAACTTGGTCCAGTGAGTGGCATCCCTGCCCATAGCAGAGGGCTTGGAACAAGATGATCTTCAGAGTTTCGTCCAACCCCAACCATTCCGTGATTCATGTGAAGTGAGACATAGGAACATGTCATTGCTTTTCTGCGGATGAAGACAAAGACCCCCTTGGCTCCCATTCTTCTCCAGCTTAGCACAGCAGCAGTGCAGGATCTCACCCTCACCATGGAAAGGTCCCTTCCCCAGACCAGAGTACTTATTCCCAGGACTTCCCCACTCCAGGGCTGCTCATTCATCTCTCAGACATAATGGAGCCTGTCACAAGAGCAGATGCAGAGCAGGCAGAGCTCCCCATGAGACCCTTCACCACCAGAGATGATAAACAGATGGGGAAATCTGCTGGGAAATGCATTGACGTAAGGAGGTGAGAGGCTGGAGCAGACTCCCCAAGGAGGTGGAAACACGCTGGGAAAGCTGGATGCAGAGCCCGGTGCACAATGGCTCTTTGATTCCCCCAGACGCTGCTAATGGGCCGTTTCCTCTCCCAGCCCTCCCTGTGGATCCGAGATGTCTTGCCTTCCCGTTATCTGTCTCCCTGACTTCTCTCTGGGATTTCCTCTGATCAGGCTGCTGGGTCATCCCAGGCTAGTGTCCCTCGTAGGATCCCTGTGTCCCCAGAGCTGCTGTGGCCAGAAGCATTTCTCTTCAGAGGATAACTTACTGCTGCAGCATATGTGAAATAGAGCATGGAGAAGCCTCAGCCTTCCCATCCAGAGGGAGAACTGGGCTCAGGTACTTCAGGACCTCAATCTGACCCGACAGGCAGCCTTGGAGGGGTTTTCACACCAGGGCTGCACCTTGCTGCATCAATCCTTCTTGAGAGGATGGGGCCATCCATGCAATTATTTGTATAATCTACATGATAAACCTCTCCCTTTCCCTCAAAAAACTAAATGTGGGAGCCTCTGGCAGCCCACTCTCCCAGCCAGGCATCCAGCTACCAGGAAAGCAATGCCAGGACCACCAACTGGGTACAGGAGGGACAGGCACATGCCTGAGAAATTCATCCCTACAGCTTTGAGGTGCTGAGCAGGTCTTTATTATCAAATTTTAATTACTGTGGCTGAATTTTAATAGAGAAACTGTGCAATTCCACTTTACATCCCATCCCCCAGGCCAGGTCGCTCGCATCACATTCCCTGATGTTGTGGCTGCGGGTTTTTTTTGGCTAATGCAGCAAAAATTCTTATTGGATTTGGAAATACAAGAAATTAGTTGCCCTGGGGAAAGGGGAGGCAGAGGGCTGCCTGGCATGCAGAGCTGCCAGGAGGCTCTGACAGCCAGACATATATTGCTGTTTATAATACTTAATAGGGAGCAGCTCTACAAAGTCCTTTCTTTATTCATTTCTCTCCCTAGCACTTCACAGCATGCAATAACTTGGATTTATAAATTAAACATGTTCCTTGTTTCAATACATCATCTACTTCTTATTCCTAGTCCCATAATGGGATTTTTAATTGCCTGTCATAGAATCGTGCGTCCTCCTGGCAGCCTGGGAGTGCGAGTGCAGCCATGAGTTCATTGGCCCATGTTGGTATTAAATGGTGCATTTAAATCTTCACATTAACAAAAGCAAGGAACACGAGTGAGAATGTGGAACAGTCATCATTAAGAAGAATTGTTTTCTGTGGCAGAAAATGAGGAGAACCAGGCCAAACAGATTTCCCTCCCCCCACCCCCACTCCCCAAAGGGAAAAGCGTTGCACAATGTTTTAATTATTGCTGGGTTTATTTTCAACTGATGCCTATCCAACAACTTGAGCCCAGATTAGAGTCCAAAGGGCTGAGGCAGGGGCTGGAAGACCCACTCCAAGGGTGGCCACACACACACACATTATCTGGTGCCTAAATGGGACCATCCAGCTGCAGACCCTGTCCTGCTGCATTTGCTGCAGAGCCATGGCTGCTTTTTCCCTGCTTCTGTGCTCAGCAATGCTCAGATCTGTGTGCCTGGGCTGGGCAGTCCAGCCAAGATGTCCCTGCCAGAGCCCAGGAACCCTGGGCAGGAGGGGACACAGGGGAGGGAGACGGAGAATGGGGCAGCAGGTACCTCCTGCTGCTGTACTCAGCCTTGGTGCAGCCAGTGAGCCCTGTGTGCTGCTCAGGTCCCTGCACCCAAAACAGGTGTGCTGGGGGACAAGGGACAGAAAAAGGCAGATAAAAGGTTAACAGGATGGAGCTGCTACCCTGATGCAATTTAATGTGATTTCCTCTTGCAACACTTGAATATCTGCTCTTTGTAAGAATTGGCTTTATCCAAGAGCTTTTTATCACAGCTTCCCCTTCCTGGAAAAACAACGTTAAATCCTCCAACCTTTCTACTTTTTTGTATCTTAATCTTTTTTCATTAATTAATATCTTTGCCAAAGTGTGCCCTAAATAGGAGACTTGGTCCAGCTGAGACCTTATCAGCATGGAGGCAAGCTGGGCAGTTACCTCCTCTGGTTTACACACAGTAGTCCAGTATTACATCCAGGAAGGAGATTTGCTTCTCTTGGTATTTTCCCAACTGCAGATTTCTCATCCCCATCCTTTGTGAATTGCCATTCCCCTTCCATTTCTGCTGTCACTGTCACTGGGTAAGAACTCCCCAGTGGGTACCCTGTATTTGATATCACTCCTGTCAGAGCCACAGTTTGTGCTGTTATTTACTGGATTTCATCTTATTCAAGTCAGGATTTTTCTCCAATTTTTCCAGGTAAATTTGAATTCTCATCCAGTCCTCCCAGATGCTTGACATCCAGTACAACCTGAATATTTTAGAAATATTCCCTGGGCCATTGCTTGAGTCAGTAAATAAAAATGCTGAATAGAATCACCTTTATGCCTGATCCAGGAAGACCCTGCTCAAAATCTCCTTCTTGTATGACTGAAAACTATCTTCAGTGACTCCAGGTGTATTTTATTAAATTGTTCCTAAATTCACTTTCTTATATATTCTTAATTTCAGAGAATTGATAAAATGTCAGATGGGACTATTTCAAAAGCTTTGCCTAAATCACAGCACATTTCAGCTGCCCAAGAGAGAATCTGAGTTGAACGTTACTCTGGTTAGGGTAATTTCTTTTTGACAAATTCATCTTCTCTTCTTATTCCTATGTTCTCCTGTGGCTTTGTATCAACTGTGTGTTTAACAATTTGTTCTGGGACTTTTCCAAGACTCACAGTTAGGCTCCTGGTGTATAAATCCTGCTTTTTAAAGGGAGATATTGCACATGCTGGTTTCTGCTCCATAGGGTATTTCCTAGCCCAGGGTGTCTTGGAAGAACATCCCGACTCCTTCCTCTGCTCACCTTTCACAGGATCATCCTCTGCTTGTGCTGACTCCATCTCTTCTGTCCCACCTAAACCATCTCTGGATGGTTCCTTTCTGCTCCACTCCTTGGTTTGATTAACTGGTAATTACAGTTGTACCTGATGACAAAGAACCTTTTGTGTGAACACAGCATTAGCCTTTCACAAGCCATCCCTTGGTTCTTCTCCTTCCTCTTTCTTCTCCTGGTGTGTTTAGAGATCCTCCTGTTGGCTTCCCACCCCTGTTAGCTGAAACTCATTCAGGCCTTCCGGTGTGGTGTCACAATGGGGCAGTTTTTGATGTAAATATGTAAAGAGCTCCCACAGTTCCCACCTCCCTCTGCCCTGGGTTTGCAGCAGGGCCACTGGTGTTGGGCTCCGTGTTCATGTTTTCTGCCTTCCTCCTGCCAGGATAAACTACCCAGTGTCTTTAGGACTTTTTCCCTTCTGTGCTGGCTCTCCTTCTCCCTCAGGAGCTATCCACATCTTCCCCAAGTGTGCTACAATCACCTGGTTTGGGTCCAGCATCCCTCTGCCCCTGCTCTTGCATCTCCCTGTTTGTGAGAATGATTGATTCTGCCACTTTGTGATTGCTCTTCCCAAAATCACTGCCCCTTCAGTTCCCAGCTGGCTCCTCAAAGTCAGAGTCTGATGAATGTACTGTTTGTCCATCTGAGCTGAAATATTGTCCCCAGCATCCTAGGGGTTCACTGGACTGGGATTCTGTCTCGTTTCCAGTTGTGGGTAATTAAAACAGTATCCCTCACTTTCACTGTTGTTGATAACCTCTCCTACCTCCTCCTCAGCTCTCCTGCCATGGCCACATCCCAGGCCCTGCTGTGTGTCCTTCTGGGACTGCCTTCCTTCCCTCTGCTCTTCCCAGATTTTCTCCATAAGGACACAAATAGCTTTCTGTGCCATGCGTTCTCTGTGCATCATTGTGACTGTGTTTTAAAAATTCACGGTGTATTTATTTATCTCCTAGACTCCTGGAGGAGGTTGATAATCACTACATTGCCCCTTTTCCCTTTGTTGGGTCACCCTCAGACCAGCACTGTAATTTCTCCAAGAAAACTGGATCCTCCCTCATCTCCTGTAATTATGGACCTCTGCCCAGGGTGAGGGGTTCTCAGCTGTGAAAATTCAGCCACCAAAACCCTAGTTCCCAGCCAGAATTGGCTGCCTTTTCTCTCACAGCTCATCCCAGTGACCACACAGTTTAAAGAATAAGCTGTTTGGGGATAAGGATCATGCACCTCCCAGCTTTGGTGTCCCACAGGCATCCAAGCCTAAGCACTGAGCTCTCTTCTTTTCCAGTGCCACCCAAGCCCCTCCAAAGCCCACAGGCACCAGGGGCAGGGGCTCACAGGTCTCCACCCAAACCAGCAGGTTAAGCCAACCTGCATCAGAAATGGGAGACCCAGCATGTAGGAGAGGGGTATTTAAAAGGAAAATTGGGTTCTGAGATTGGCCTCAAACAGTTCAGGGAAGTGTTATAATTAACTGTGAGATGTCTCTGCAAATGTTGCTAGCTGGAGAAAGAGACTCGAGCATCCTTTCTCTGGTCTTATTCTGCAATGCAAGAGTTTATTTACTGTACATTTCAAAATAGAGCCCTTCCCCCCTCCCCATTTTGTGTGGAACAAACAATGCTATGTCTCTCCTGCCACTGCAGTATTAGAAAAAAACTGGGTCATGCATATAATTCTGCAGAGGGAAACAAAAGGCCATTCTGCCCCTCTTGGATCCCGTATTTATGGATGCTGTGGCACATTATGGTAATTCTCGCTTGAATCCAGCATATAATTAATAGCTAATAATTAGGCTGTGGCATTTTTACATGCAGATACAGGGAGAGATTCATGACACAGTGGGCAAGAGAGTGAAATATGACTGACACATAAAACTGCTTGCAGACTTTCCAAGGCACCAGATTCCCATCTCTGCTTTGCCTTCTGGCTTTTCACACTTGAGTGTGTGAAAAAACTCTCTCATTTTTGGTTGTTGATAACGAATTCTTTCCTCTGTTTGTATTCTGTCCAATTTAAACAAAAAAATTACACCATGTCTGCATGCAAGGCTGAATAGTTGATGAATTTATTAGAAGTAGAATGTCGACATCTGTTCTGGACTCACAGAGGGGTAATTCCAGGAAGGCAGTAAATTGTGGGGACACAGGAATATGCTCACATACACTTGCTTGTAGGCTGTACATGTCGATTTTATAACTGCTCATGTACAAAGTGGAAAAAACAGCTTTGGCTTGATGAACAACTTGAAATCACCAGCAGTGAAATCTAGTGTAAATATATTGATTTCTGGTATGTTTTAGTGTTTCTTTGTGCTCCTCGGAGCATTTAGCCAAGTATTGTCTCTTATATATGCACCCAGTGACTCGTTGCAGTAAGAGCAACCTCAGGCTGCAGAGATGAAAATGAAATAAATAAAAAACCCCTAGAAATCTGTTTCCATGGCTGTGATTTGGAACAGAAGTGTTCCTGCTTTGCTGAGGTCAGGATGTGACATAACCACTCCCCTGCCAGCAAGGCTGAAACGAAGAAGGTGATGAAGCAAAAATCACTCCCATTATCACTCTGGGATTACCAGACATAATCCTGCAGGGTGAGATGAGGTCTTAGGGAATAAACATTGTCCTCTAAGTGTGTCCATCTCTGCATGCTGCTGCTCCTCCCTGGCAAATCTGGGGTAACATATGGTCCAGGAAATCAAAGCTACAGACCCCCTCTAACTGCCCCAGGCACATACAGAGCTCTGCATCATTACACATCACCTAAACACTAAATATCTGCTGCACCTTTTTGTTTGTGGGTTTAATTTTCAAATAACAGCCAGCTAAGGTTGTGAGTGTAGTGGGTTGATGCTGGCTGGATGCCAGGCACTCATCAAAGCCTCTCTATCTTTCCCCTCTGCAGCTGGACAGGGGAGAGAAAATGTAACAAAGGGTTCATGGGTGGAGATAAGGACAGAGAGAGATCACTCACCAAATACCACCACGGGCAAAACAGACTTGAATTAAAGATATTAATTGAATGTATTAATAACAAAATCAGAGCAGGATAGTAAGAAGTAAAATCACACCTTAAAAATACTTTCCCCCCACCTCTCCCTCCTTCCCAGCTCTACCTCCTCCTCCAGCACCTCAGGGAGACAGGGGGTGGGGGTTATGGTCAGTTCATCACCCGTGGCTTCTGCCGCTGCACACATCCCTTGGTGGGTTTGCTCCTACTGACCTGGAAAGCAGTGGGTCAGCACTGGGAGGGATGGATGCAGCATTCCTGCTCCTAGATAACCATTACAAACATGCACAGCGTCCCTGCTACCCCTTGTTACACCTGGAGCTGAGGGATGCAGTCCCTTGGCATCACCAGGGAGAGCAGGAGGTGTGTGGGGCTGGGGTGAGGAGCTGCTGGAATGCCCCTGCACCCCCTGCCCTGGAGGGGAGAGGACAGCTTGGGTCTGCTGCTCTGCTTAAACACACCTTATACCAGGTTTATGCTGGCACTGACACATTTTACCACTCTAACCCACGGACTATCTGGGCTTAGGGAAATGACTTGACATGCCCCGTTCCTCACCTGCTGTCTGCCCAGTTCATTCCTGCTGGTTTTGCCCCTACTGTAGCTGCTCTGCTCTAGATGAAAAGAAAGAAAAATATGAGTGGAAAAGTGGGAGGCTGAGGCATACACACATTTCATTTTTATGGGCCTTTCACTGTGTTTCATCTGTCTTTCATTTAACACACTGGTGACATTTATGTATTTCTCGAAATGCCACCTAGGAAAGAAAACACATTAAGGAACAACTTGACATAAAGAGTGAGGGATCCTTCAATGGGCCTGGCTGGAAGTGTGCAGAGCAGCCTGCAGGCACAGGCATCCCTCTGTGCTGAGCCATCCCTGGAACCTTGGGTTGCAGAGCTGAGATGCTCCAGCTCCATGCAGCAGATCAAAGCAGCTCCTGCTCTTTGGTTTTGTCCTAGGTGATCCAGTTGCCAGCTGGAAGCAAAGCTGCTCTCTGGAAAATAGGAATCATTTTTGCACAAAAGTGCTCTCCCACCTTCTCCAGCTGTGCTTGCACTGTGTGCTGTTCCTCCTATGATTTAGTGACCTGCCCTTTCTAGGAAACTGCAGGCAGGCACCATCACAATAATATGCAGAGGACACCATCACAATAATAATAATATTATTAGTAATAATGATGATGATGATGATGATGAAGGCAATTGGTGCTGGGATGCAGATAGCTCCTGGTTCTGGGATGCTCCCTGGGCCAGGCACACCAAGGCAACAGGAACAGGCTGGTGAATTATTTTGCCCTTCAGACACAGGGGCTTTGGAGCTAATAACACCCATTCTTTACCAAGGAAATGCTGCTCAGAGCTTTAATTTGGGTGTGGATGGTCTCTGCTGGGAACAAAACACCTCTGCAGTTGTAGCTGACAAGTTTGGTACAGACAGGCAGGACCATACTTCTTATCCCCTATATTATATGTCACAGAATATTTTGGGTTGGAAAGGACCTTACAGATCATCTAATTGAACCCCTCTGCCATGGGCAGAGACACCTTCCATTAGAGCAGGTTGCTGCAAGTCTCGTCCAACTTTGTCTTGAGCACTTCCAGGGTTGGGGTATCCACAACCTCCCTGGGCAACCTGTCCCAGTGTCTCACCACCCTCACAGTACACAATTTCTTTCTTATATCTCACCTAAGTTTCCCCTCTTTCAGTTTGTACCCCAAGATGGTTTTACACCTGCTGTGGCAGTTTGGGTGTGCAGCTTAGCCCATACAGACCATCAGTCCTTTGTCCCCTAACCCTGGGTGAAGACCTCACCCACCACTTGTGTGTGTCCTTCCCAGGGGAAGGGGTGGGATGCTCCACAGGTACCTGTCTGGCCTGAGCACAGCCCTGGGGCTCTCCAGTTCCAGGCTCAAGACCAGCTCTGGAGCTGACCTGTTTCATGCTCTTGGACAAATCCCTGGCACAGGGATCATCATTCCCAATGCCAGTCTCCAAGGGGAGCACAGAGGCTTCATTAGCTGATATTTAGGGAAGGCTCAGGGCAGGAAAAGTGTATTCAGCGTTAAAAATGAATGAGCATCAGTAATGCCAAAAATGTGTGTGATAGAGGGAGAGAAAGACAATATCGGAGGATGAAGTGCTCAGGGAGCTGGGAGCTGGTCCAGACAGAGCCACAGAATTCCTAGTGCCCAGGCAGAGGGAATGGCTGCAGCCCTGGCTGTGGCACAGTGTCCTTCAGGGACCAGTGACCCACCTGGCTTGTGTCACCCTGTCCTGGAACATGGAGCAATGGAATACTCAGCATTCACCTGGGGAGTAGCAAGCAGGAGGTGTGCTGGTGCCACTGTCCTTCCATCATCCCTTCATCCCAGTCCTCAGACTTGTTGGGTTGAAGACACCCCCCTTCCCCTGAGAAATGGGTGGTCCAACAAACTTGTCATGCTTCCCTCCCCACCACTGCCCTGTTATACACCTCCAAGGCCACACTGAGGAATGACAGTCACACAACAGCACTGGACACCTTGAAATGAGAATACAAACCTCTGCTGATCCTGTTCACTGAGCAGATCTGCTCATACAGGGTCTGTAACAAAACTACTGAGCATTCAGCAGGTCTGTCACAAGGAACAGCCCTGGGAAACCAGACTCACTCCTCCTCCCTCTTCTCTTAGGACTCAATCTTATCCTTGGTCCAGATCAGGAGGCTGCAATTTCCTTGGTTACAGGAGCAGGTCAGTGTGGAGACCTCCCCCCAGGGAGGTGAGCCACAGCTCTCTGGGCTTTCCTTGCTTTTGTGGGGACATTGGCTCAGGCTTTGTGCTGAAGTGCTGAGGATGAGAAGGTGTGGAAAGGAGGAGCCAAGAGCATGAACACAGCAGTGACTGAGAAGGTGAATTTGCTGACTCACATGGTTTCCCTGCTGCTCTCCAGGGTCCATCTCACATTGCAAGGAACCTGCTAGCATCCCTGTCCATGGCACTGCTCCCTGGAGCAGCTCCTGTCCCTCCCAGGCAGCTCAGTTCTTGGCCAACAGGAACACAGAGGCTCCCTGTAACTCCAGCAGAGTTCCCAAAGCCTTGGATGGGAAAGGACCTTATAACCCTTCTCTTCCCAGCCCTCTAGTAAAAAACCATCTTTGATCTCTTGTGTATTACTACAATATCTCCCTTGTGATGTAAGAGGGAAGGAAATGTCCCATGGTCCCATCCCCAGGTGAAGGTACAGCTCTCATGCTGTACACATGCTGAAAGTACACTGTGCCTCGTGCTCGCGGGGAAATGAGGACACTTCCTCCTCCCTCCCTGAGGAGCACAGCTGAACTGCTTGCAGGGAAAGTGCTGCCAAGCTTCCCAGATGAACCACATGTCACTTCCCACGTCCCTGGAGTAGCAGCTCTGACATTGAGTTAACACGTGCTGCCAGCACGCCAGGAGCATTCCTCCTTCTGGATGTTTTTCCAAACCAAATCCTAGCTCTGAGCCCATTTCACTGGTGACCCACTGTTGCTGCAGGGCAGTGAGGCAGAGCAAATTATGTGAGAACCAGGGCAATTACAGCAGGGACCAGGAGAACTTCTGGAGCGAGACTGTGGATGCCCACAGCAGTGGGATCTGCAGAAGGTTCGTACTGTAGGATCCAGGCAGGATTGAGCACAAAATGCTGCAGGACAAGGTTCTGCTGTAATCAGAATTTCTGCTCAAAAGCAGCTTTCCCAATACCAGTGTTGGGTGGAGCCTTTCACAACCACAGCTTTCCCAGCCAGCCCATTCCAATCTAAGGGAAAAAAACTGTTTGATACTTCTCTTTCAAGAAGATGGATGTTGGCCACAGGGTTTCACAGATGTCTTCAAATTTCTTTTTTATGATAAATATCATGTGTGACCCTTGGCAAATCAAAAACTTGCACTCCTTTGGAACATCTCATTTGCTTTCTTGTTTGACACAGAATTATAAGATGTAACCAGCTCCTCCTGTTGAGTCCAACAGCTTGTGTTTGACTGAGGCACAGATTTACCATCTGTTCTTCAGTCTTAGTCCTTTTTGCTGCAACATCACACTGAGAGCTGGTACAGATGATCCCCCTAAATCCCTTAAATCCTCTTCTAGACACAATGAGTCCCCATTCTATAGGCACTGCCTGTGTTTCTTGTTCTCCTGTATATCCCACTGCATGGAGCAATATTCATCCTACGCTGTTGGAAGAGAGACAAACCATGGTACAACTGCTCTGTCACTGCACTTACTGATTATCCCACCAGTCTTTCTGCAAGGCCCAGCTCTTAACAGCAATTCCATTTATTTTTTTCCCTCAGACTAGTGGCAGAGTTGATCAGTACTGGAATTAGCAGCTCTCTCTCCAGTTTCCAGTTAAGGAAACAGAGAATTTTATTTTGCCTGGAGCTATCTGCACCATTTCAGGTTAATTGGGTGTTGCACAGCTTATTCCTTTCAGTAGGTCTGGATCATCCTATGCCTTGTGAGGCTCTGACACATGAGCTACTGCCCTACAGCAGCCCCTCCATGGAAAACCCCAAGAAGAGAACACCTTTAGCAGAAGAAGGGGATGAACCTGCTGGAAGCAATTTAATAGAATGATATGGCAATTTCTGGGCTTTGGCTTAATTTAAGATCTTGTTGTCCTCTTATTTCTTGCTCTTCTGGAAAACTGACACAGTGTTCCCTGAAACCAGCACAGTGATGTCTCCAATTCTCATCATCTGGAGGCACAACAGAGAGGAGGTGAGAGAGGGCTGAAAATGTCAGAGCTGACTGGGAAGCCCCATTTCCTTGAAATTACACTGGGATTTTCAGACTTGTTTTCATGTGGGATTAGAAGGGAACCTCAAACAACATTAAAGAAACCAAAATCCTGCAGTTTTGTTTTGGAAACACAAAATTTTTTTGAAAACAAATCTGGCTTCCAAGATACCTGGCAGCTTTTGGATCAAAATAACAGAATTCCCAGGGGTCTCAGGGCTGCTCAGGGGGTGGGGAGCTGCCAGGAGAGACCATGGCAGATGCCTCCATTCAGTACAACAGGTACATGGAGACTTCTTACTGATTGCTGGGTTTGTTATTTTATTATAGAGATCCTCAGAATATGACATGAGATTTTGAAGAAGGCCAGTGATGGAGGTTGTTGGGAGGGGAAGGAGGACTAGTAGGAAAAGGAATAACCAATTTCATACCCTTCAGAGCATTTAGCCAGGCCCACCTGAAGTTATCATGATGCCAGCAGAGCACATAGGTGCAGACAAGGCTGGGAATGAGACTGGTATGGATCAACAAACATTTCTTCCCAATGTGGTTTTTCCCTTTCGTTCCTGCATGCAGGGGCAGCCAGCCTGCACCACAGAAATACCCCCACATCTCTCCCCTTCTTGCTGAGGGTCTCTGAGATGGGTCAGCTCCCAATCATTCAACACAACAAGAGCTGCTGTGAGCACAACCCCAAAATCTGCTCCCCTGCCTCTGTTCCTCCTACCCCTCCCTGGTTGGGCACAAGTCCAGGGTATCCCAATGCTAATTTGAGGCTGGGGGCTACTGCCAGGAGTAAATGTGACTGCTTAAGCAGGGACAGGGGTTTTACTGATGAGAAAAGCAGCTCCATATCAGCTTCTCCATATCAGAACTTAAAACCACAGCCATGCACAGCTGTGCTGGTGCTGCTGAGCAATGAAGGAGCTGATGCATTCCCTGCTGCTGATGTGAAGAAGATACTCAAGGAGGGAAATGTAAGGAAAGTGGAGGCTCAGCAGAGCTTTTGATTACAGATTTCAGTCCTTGCGCAGTGAGGGTCCTGAAACAAATTGACACATTAAGGTTTTTAGATACAGGCTATTATCCTTCAGGGCTGATTTGAAACAAAGCTTGGGGGATAATTTTAAAATAGTGAAGCATTGCACAGCAGGGCACAGCAGGCATTAACACGTTAAAGCCTAGTCATCAAACACACCTTTCACTCATAAATGCCTGAGAACTTTGCTGTTCACCAGTCAGCCCCGGCCAGGATGCTTTTGGGATGCCTGTGTATGCCAGCCCAGGGCCCAATACAGAGAGCAAGGCTCCTTTTCATTGCCGTGAGTCACGAAGGCATACTTAGGCAATAGATCCTCCAAAGATTTTAGTGCTCTTCAGGCTGGCCCTTTACAAAGTATCAAGCATCTTCCTTGTGCAACCTTTACTCTGTCCTATCCTGCCCAAGCTGGATGAGTAATGATAAAACCCAGCACGGAGGCCAGCCCCTGTTTGCTTGGATTTTCAGCAAGACTGAGCCTGGACAGAAGGGCCCCAGCACAGGTTCTGACCACGGTGTCAGTTTGGAGCCTGCCAAGGCAAAGGCAGAGCAGTGGTTTGCAGCTCAGCTCAGAGGGAAGGAGATGGTGAGCAGAAAAAGAGGAAGGGAGTGGCTGGGGGGCACATGGAGATGGGAGAGGCACTGCTGTTCATTGCTAGGGCTACTGGCCACTGAAGCACTGCCCTCACACTATGTGGGACTGTCTTGGTTTGGGTTATGGGGTTGCTTAGCCCTTATTCCTCCTACACAGCCTGCTCAAATGGCAGGAGGATGTCTCCTTCTCTGTGCTCTGGGTTGAAGTGAGGCATGGAAAGGCTGAGGATCTCAGGGAGTAACAGCCCAGGCAATCCCAGCAGCACAGATTGCTCATGGCTTGGGCAGCCCTTTTGGAACTACAGGGCTGCTCCAGAGATCTTAGGGCCTTTTGCAAATTTCACAGCAAGAGAAGAATGCGAGCAGTCACTGAAGTCCCCTGGTGATGGCTGCTGTGGGTGACTTACCCAAATGACAGCTGCATTCAGAGGACGGAATTCCTGGGATGCATCCTGGAATCTGGGCTCTTGTGACACACCAGCTGCCCAGTCCAGCCATGGTGCCTGGCACTGTTCCTGTGCCACCCTGTTGTCACCACGCCTTCTGCCAAAGCAGAGCAGGTGGGACAGGAGGGAAGCACCTGGTGCCTTTCTTGCTGTAGTTCACAACTCCACATTCCCACCAAACCGGCCCGTGAAGGGGTCTGCACTACGATGCCTGAACCACAGTCCTGCCCAGCCGCGGTGTGCACACAGCTTCTGCAAAGTCAGGTCTGTTTGGGAGCTGTAGCTCCAGGGAGGACGTGGGACTGAGTTGAAAAGCAGGACAGTGACTCTGTAGATGGATGTAGCTATTTTTGTAGTGCATGTGAGCTGGAGCTCTTTCCATTTCCCTTCCAAATTGTGCCCTGCAGTGCCCATGGGACATCCCCCAGAGAAGCTGACCCTGCTGAATGCAGGGCTCTGTTGGGAAGGTGGGAATAGGCAGAGCATGGTTTGTTCTGTGTGCTGGGCAGGCTGTGCCAGCTTCCCTGAAGGAATGGCTTTCAGCCACTGTCTGTCCAAATGAGCACGCTCTTGCCTTGATTTGTCTGGAATTTATCAAGGGAGCCAAAGCTCAGCATTGCTGAGAGAGAACATTTTTATTTCCATTTTGAAACATCATCACTTTCAGTTTTGCCCTATAAAACTCTTCTTTGCCTTTTCCCTGACCTTGAGGTTGCAAGGTATGATAAGGCTGCATCCATGCTGTTACACTTTTACCTTTTAAAGGAATGTGTGCATCCAGTTTGCTGCTGGGGATGGCCCCTGTGTTGGGTTAAGTCCTGAATACACCCCAGGAATTGCTTGGGCAGAGCTGTGGCCAAATTTGTGTCTAGGGCTGTCCCACCAAGATGAGCCTTCAGACAGCTGGGCACCAGTGCCTGTACATTGCATTCACACAGATGGGGCCTTTGTGTCCCTCTTTGGGACCAGGCACGCTGCCACCATGCAAGTATCTTCTCTGGCAGCTCAGGGTCAAGGATTTGCCTTTGTGGAGATTCAAATGGGAAAGTTTCTCACTTTCACTTCTCCATGGCTTTTATCTTCATAAATGAAAACACTCAGACATAGAGGAAATAAATAGAAAAGTGGAGGTAGTGGGAGGAAAGGCAGCAGGGTTTAAAAAGAAGCAACAAAACATTGATAACAGGGTTGTAGTACCAGTTTAAGGTGAGGTTCCAGCTGAGAAATGCTCTGCCCAGGCAGAACAGTGTGTGTCCCCTGGGGATAGAAGGGCTTTGAAGGGGCTCAGCATGGATGAAGGGGGGTCTTTTCAGCCCAGATCCAATGACATGACCAAGCCCCCCATTCACAGGCAACCTCCTTCAAGTCAGCTTCAATGCCCTGAGGAAAATTTTTCTGTGCCTCTTCAGTGTAGAAATGGTGCCATCCCTTGCCTAAGCAACTTCAGAGAGCTTTTTTAATCATACCCTGTGTGGTGAGGGACAGAACAAAAAACACTGTTACAGTGTAGTACCAGATTCCTGAAGGGAAAAGGGGTCCAGGAAGGGTGGTCATTCTTCAGGGAGAAAATCCTAAAACTGCAGGAGCATGCTGTCCCCATGTGACAGAAGGTGAGTTGGTGGAGGAGAAGACTGGCCTGGCTGAAAAGATAGATTTGGCTGGAACTCAGGGAGAAAAAAGGGTTTACCAGCTTTGGAAGAAGGGGCAGGCAACTCAGGAGGACTACAAGGATGTTGTGAGGTTATGCAGGGAGAAAGTTAGAGGGGCCAAAGCCCAGCTAGAAATTAATCTGGCTGCTGCTGTAATAGACAGTACAAAATGTTTCTATAAATATATTCACAACAAAAGGAGGTCTAAGGAGAATCTTTGTCCTTTATTGGATGCAGGGGGACACATAGTGACGAAGGCTGAGGTACGTAATGCCTTCTTTGCCTCAATCCTTAGGTCTTTTAAGATTGTTTTTTCTCCAGATAGCCAGGCCCCTAAGCTGGAAAACAGAGACGAGGAGCAGAATGAAGTCGCCAAAATCCAAAGGGAAATGGTCAGTGACCTGCTACACCACTTAGACTAACAGGAGTCTATGGGGCTGGATGGGATCAGTACCCCTGGAGGTATTTAAAGGACATGTAGATGTGGCACTTGGTGACATGGTTTAGTGCTGGGCTTGGCAGTGCTGGGCTAAAGGTCGGACTTGACTATCCTAAGGGGTTTTTTCCAACCTAAATGATTCTACGACTCTAATGTTAGAGAACAAGCTCACTTTTTTTAGATAACAGGTAAAGCTGCAGCCCCTTTTGCCAGCCTGGATGCTACTGTGTAGGTAAAAACCTGTTTACATGATCTAAACTCCCCAGGCATTTGTCACCCTTGACAAATCTTCCTGATCTCTCCATAGCAATCTGCTCTTGCTGGAAAGGATGCACTTTTCCCTGACTGTTCCAAGCCTGTGCTGTTCCATAAGAGTGTTTTTGGATTGCATCCCCAATCTAAATGTGTTCTCTATGAAACTCAATTTTTGACTCTGCGCGGTCACAGGAGACAAACGCCAGTAAATTGAGTTGCCAGATAAGAAAAAAGTCACGCAGATTGGACCTCTAGAGGCTTCCAGCATTAGGCACGGGAAGAGATGATATAAACCTGTGTTCTGGGTTGTGTTTTCTGCAGTGTGGCGGATGGCAGCTGCTGGCTTAACCTGCTCAGTGCCTGAGGGTGCACTACGGCCAGCTGCGGAGCCTCCAGCGCTCTCGGGGATGCGATGCCGCATGTGGAAACGCAGCTGAGGCGCCTGGGATGCTGCAGGCAGGAGGGGCAGGGCTGCCGGAGCTGCTGTGCTGAGGGACCCACCCAGCGAGTGCCACCAGCGCTCAGCGAAGGACGTGGGAGCGCGGCTGAGAGGGGCAGGGATGGAATGATTGTGTGCTCATGCCGGGCTGGATCTCCGGAGCCGGCAGGATGGGATGGGCATCAGTTAAAAAAGAACAAGGTAGGGCTGGGAAGGATGCCAGGGATAACAGTGGTTAGGCAAAACCCGTGGGTTTTTGGAGGTTTTGGGGCACCTCTAAATTTCCCCAGGCAGAAGGCAGGAGCCGCAGCAGCGCCCACAGCCAGGCTCCCTCCCGCCCGTCCTGAGCCCCAGGCGCCTCCACAGCGCACTGGTTAACCGGGCAGCATCACGGCTTGCAGAGACATCTACTGACAGAGGGCTGCAGCACAAGGAGCGATTTTTTTTTTCTTTTTTTTTTTTTTTTTTTTTTTTTTTTTGCAATACAGCCCGCGGGCAGTACATACGGTGTGGTCTGGCTCCTGCACACAACTCAGCACAGGAATTGTTTTACTCTGCCAGCCTGATACCTGCTTTCTCTCTAAGAAATGTTCCAACATTGCCCCATCTTTGGCTATGGATCTGTCGTGCAAGACAAGGAAGAAATGAAACGTTTTTTGAAGTATCCTTGGAAGCCAGGAGACAGATCCTTTCCTCCTCAAACAGGAGCTCTGCTTGGAATCACAGCACTGTGCAATAACACGTAATGTGGACACAAGCCTTTAAGTTGCTGGAGGACACAGCAGCATCTGGAGCAAGAGGGCCAGGCTGAACAGAGCTGTGCTGAGGCCCCGGGGCTGCAGTCCCTGAGTTACCAGGGAGGCAGGGGCACATCTGCTCTATCAAAGTTTCTTTCCATGCCTTTTCTCGGGGCAGCTTTTTATCTGCTGTAAATGTACACAAGCCCCAGCACTTTTATTTTGCATCGGATCATACGGATCGCTGCCTTCTCTCCAATAGCAGCAGAAACAAACCTCTTCTGCCTGACCTGGGTCTGCAAAACAGACTGTGTGTTTATTCCACGACAATAACCACTTTATTTGTGTGCAAACAGCAGGCTTCAGAATGAGCATGATTCCCCTTTGCAAAGCGCTCTGTGCCTTTGGGGTAGAAATGCACCTTTCCTTTAAAGCTATAAACAGATGCTGTGATTCTTGGGTTTGCAGGGTGGATGCTTCACAGAAAGCAGAGCTTACAGCAGGATAGAAAGAGCTGCTTTTGTGGCAAAATGTGAACATTAAGATGGAGTTTGAGAGGATCATAGAATGGCTGGGGTTGGAAAGAAACTTTAAAAATCACTTTATTCCAACCTCCCTGCCATGAAATTTTTCACTAGATCAGGTTGCTCAAAGTCCCATCCAAGCTGACCTTAGGGTAACTGTGGCTTTCATGACTGCTGTAGTTGGTGCTCCCTTGTCCCAGATGACCACCTATGGGTGGCTCATCTCCTCTCTGCTCCCACCCTGGCTCACACTCTTGGTTCCAGCTGTTTGTAATACCAATCCACTGCATCTATCTGCATCTGGGAGCCTCCTTCCCTGCAGGAGCTGGGATTGCCTTTGCAGTTTGGAGGACCCCATGCAATTCAGTTTGTGATACTTTGGCAGAGGTGAAATGAAATCAGAAATAAAGATGAAAAAAATAGTAACCAGGCTCAAAAAGTTATGCTAGCCATTCCCCTGGGAAAAACAGGGTGGGGGGAAGAAGAAAGCTTTTAAAAGGAAGGTGAGAGAGCTGGGTCTTTGTGCTATTTTTGGCTTGCCCAGAGCGGTGCAGGGTGGAAGAATGCTGCTTGCTTATTAGAATATGCAGAAAAAGTGAAACTGGATCATGATACTCCTGACACAAAAGCTCTCCCCATGGCACAGAGCACGTCTGGCCTCTTTTCCCTGAGCCTGGCTTTTCTGCTGGCGTATCTACACTTCTGTGGACAGGGGCTGATATGTATTGAACAAATATTTCAGTTCTGTGTCTGCATAGAATACTGATAAGAATGGGCAGGTGCTATGTATTGCATAAATAATAAACATGTTCATTCTCTCCAAAAAAACCAACCATGTGTGAAATAGCACGTTACATACTCCAAAAAAGAGCCTTAACTTTGCCCATGATACTGAAATGCACCTTCATTGTGTGTCAGCATTGCATTTCAAGACCAAAGTGTGAAAAATGCCCTTTATGTATTTGTTACTTACTTATAACATTTTATTTGAATGATTTTAAGGATTTTTTCATGACTCCATAGCAAGTCTAGGCTGAAACGTGGTATTTCTGGAGTATTTTCATTGAGGCAGCTGTCTCTGGAGTGCCTTATTTGCCTGACTGATGTGACACATCTGTCTCTTGCACCACATTCCCTCTAAGGTTTTATTGTTGTATTTGGTGTTACATTAAAAAACATTTGCAAGTCAGAGACATTCTTCAGTGCCATCTAACAACAGTGTGACAGTGCTAATCTCAGCCTGCTGCCAGTGCGAGACACCCAAGGGGACCTGGTTCTGCAGATGGACAGCTTCCCTTCTTTGCTGGATGATGAGAACAGTCCTTCATTCCCTTCTGGGAGGGTCTGTATGGCTTAGGAGAAGATGGAGCTGGTAACAAATTAGGATCAGAAAATTATTGGAGGAAATCAGACAGCAGACCATAGAATCATTTAGGCTGGAAAGGCCCCTTGAGATCTAATCCAACCATTGACATATCACAGCAAGCCCACCACTGAATCACGTCCCTGAGTGCCGTGTTCTACACATCCTTTAAATACCTCCAGGAATGGTGGCTCCACCACTTCCCTGCTCTGAGTTGAGCCAGTCATCTTAATCTATTTTGCACCAGCTTGATCTGAATTGTGAATATATACTTGTTTTCAGTTTTCGCTTGACCTCTTTCCCAGAACTGCTGCATGCCAAAGACACTTGGCAGTGCCACCTGCTTCCCTCCAGCCCTGCTGAGACCTCCCTGCACTCCCAGGAAAAGATCTCAGAAAAATTCCCAGAGAGTGTTGCAGGCTGGGTCACCATAGGCTGCTGTGCCATTTGCTGCTGATCAGCTGGCAGCCTCTTGTCTCTCCTTTGCCCCTGACAGAATGCAGTGGAGAGCACCAAGATCACATGAAGGTAGCATTGGTCAGTGTGGGAAGTGCAGGACATCTCTTCAGAAAACCTCCCACCTATTTGTTTGAAGCCAGCTCTGCTCAGCTTTTGTCTTAGATCATCTGGACAGGAAGCTCTCAGTTTGTCTTGATTAGGCCGTAGCACTTCAAGACAACCATCAACAATATCAGATTCCTTTTGGCCTGACCCACTGCCCCACACAAATCAGCTGGCAACAGCCTACACAGAGCTGTGCATGTGGACCTTAACCAAACTGGACAGCTCTGTATGGTGGGATAATTCAGATTTGCAGTGCCAGCCTTGAGGCAGTTGGGTTTTGATGACACGTAGTGCCACACACAGGTACATCATGTGTGTAGAACCACAGAATTGGTTAGGTTGGAAAAGATCAAGCTTTCTTGATGATATGCTTTCTTCAACATATCTTGCATTACTTGTATAATTTCCCATGAACTTTTCTCCAGTACAGAGAATGGCTTTCCAGGAATATAGGTATAGCATGGCTCTTCACGCCTCCAAACTTCATCTTTCTGTATCTGCCTAAATTAGATCAGCTTTATTCTTCCCCTCTAGCAACTTTCCCATACAGGCTATTTCCTTTGTTTGCTCACAGCTCAGTTTATTCTGAAAGAAACAGGACCCTCCCTGAATTAATACAGAACATGTAAAACTTTAGTGTATTTCAGAGAGCTTGTATGAAGACAAAGCCCAAGATCTGCTGAAAAGGCCACCCTGTGCTTTATGAATGTCTTATGCAGACATGGAACATGCAGAGAAAGAGCACAGAAACCTTGTATAATATAAAAAAACCCACCTGCTTTACAGAAATGGTGATTGAATAGTTCAGAATTCAAAGACTGCTCAGATCAGAGCTCTTGCCAAAGCTGAAGCTCAGCAATGCTGTTAACTCCGAGTGTTGCACATCCTGGATGAGCGCCATGTAGGGATGTGGCTTCTGCCAGAAAGGAGGGACAGTCCCAGAGACACAGCTTTGTGACCCTGATCCACACAGGGTGGCTGCAGCTGGAAAACAAAGCTCAGCTACTCTCATGAGTCACCTCAGAGCATGAGTGGAGAAGAAGCTGAAGAATGGAGTTTGGGCATGTGGAGGCCAAAGTTCTCCTGCTCCTTCTCCACCATTTCCCTGGCTTAGGAGGTTCTCAGTGTCAGCATAAGGAAATACCCATTCTTCTGTGGGGTGAATTCGAGGAGGGGCTGCATGGTTCAAGGGGAATGGATCAAGCTTTGCCTGCGATTAACAGAACTCCAGGCTTGGAAAGTGCTAAAATTTTTATGTTCTGGTTCTTATTTGATTCTGAAAAGCACAGGGATTTATTTCTGCCAGATGATGGAAAACTGGCAGTTACAGGGTAGCATGGACACCTCTAAGATGTTGCAGGACAGAGCTGACAGGAAGGTGCAAAATGACCCTGGGTTAGCAGTGAATCCTGCAAGCAGAGATGAGGAATCACTTTTCTTGGCTCAGCCCACATAGAGGTGCTACAGACCCAGGAACAGAGCAGTTCACCCCCGAGCAGAGACAGACCATACGCAGAGACCCAGCATCACAAGTTATTAGTTATTTTTAACAAGGTTTTTTTGTTGGTTTTAGGTTTTTTGTTGGTGGTGGTAGTAGTTTTTTGGTTTTGTTTCTTTTTTTTTTTTTTTGTGAAACATTGGCATACTTATATTTTATCTTTTCCCCATATTTATTTAGTAATGATGCATCCAAAAAGGAAAGGAAGTATTGGCTGGTGTTCTTTAGCTCAAACAATACATTTCTTGTAAAACTTTACAAGCAATTCATATTGATTAAAGTTGGGCAAAACACTTTTTTCCCCTAACTTCAGACCTGCCCTTCTATTATGCTTCTCATGAAGGAAAATGTTTGTTGTGAACAATAAAAGGAAAGTCCCACTTTCCTGTGAATAGCTGTAACATCAAACCTCAGGCTTGCATATAATGGGTTCCTATTCTCTCCCTGGACTAAAGGGCAGCCTAAGTGAAACATTCCCAAGAAGAGATGTGGAAAAAAATCCCCTAGAAACAATAAAAAAAAATTTCCAAACAACCAAACACTCAGACTCTGTCTTGTGCCAAAGCTCTCTGCTTTGCTTTTCACCTGATTGTCTGCCAAGAAATGCACAGATTATCCCAGAGCAAGACACAGGATCCTTTTCCCTGCACCACAGCTTTCACAGAGAAAGTAGAGACCAAGCAGATGGGAAAAAAAGAGTAGAATTTCTTTATAAAAAGCAAGAGGACAAAGATGTGCAATGTAGATGTGAAAGAGATGGATAACTCATGGACTAAAAGGGAAGATGCAGCCATTTTTACCATCATGTAAAGATTAATTAAATCATTTTCTGAATGGGGGCACTGATGGCGACTCTCTCTTTGCCTCTTCAACTCACTGTATCATTTTGTCTCTTCCTGCCAGGCAGGAAGAAAGAACTTTACCTGTATTGCTGAACTGTGAGAGATCGGTTAATGATTGAAGAGGACTTTAAAGACGAAAAGGGCGCAGCAATAAAACTGGTAAATACCAGGTGGCACAAGCTTTGCCCTCAGCTCACAAAGGCAGTCAAGCATCTGGACTTTTACATTTTCATTCATTTTGGAACAGGCTCAGTTTGTGCTTTGAATCCTACTTAGAGAAGTGTTTCAAAAAACTACTGTCAAAACTCTCAATTCTGTTTAAATAAAAACATATTAAACACTAGAAATAAAAAATAACAGAGAAAGACAGTATTATGGAAACACTTCAGAACTGTAAAAATACTGTTTCCTGGCTAGTGTGGGAAACATTCAGAAAATACCCAGAAAATATTTGAGTTTGGGTTTATCCAACCTTTGCTAGAGCCGCTGTTTAATCATACAGTTAGGTTTCACATATTCAAACAGAATAAAATATGCTTTCAGTGGTCAAATTGAGCCTCTCTTCCATGTCTACTTATAAAAATGAAGAGATGCTAGTGCAAAAAAAAGTGTGGTATTTTGGTTAAAAGGTATTTGCTTACTGTTATCTGTCAGAGAAAAGCTCAGCTACTGCCCTGTGTGAGAGAAGTCCTGAATCATTTGGGTTTGGGCATGATGAATTCCTATGACTATTATAATCATAGGAACAAAAATGAAGAGCAGAATAAGATACAACAAGGAAAGAAATGAAGAATAACATGAGGACATTCTCCAAAGATATGAAAGATAAATTAGTCAAACATGTGATGGGAAAGGAGAAATAATAATGAGTGACAGCTTTAAGGCCTTTTTTCCTTCAGTAGTCACTTATAAAAAGGAAGTTTATTTAAAATGCTTAAGTAGCTGTTGTAAGTAGGATGAAATGTTAGTGATCCTCCCCAAGAAGGCGATGAGGACAGATGAGATTTCAGGGCATTGAAGAAGAGCAGTCAGGATGACTGTTTTCAGAAAAGAAGGAAGGGAGGTGCATTGGAATTGTCACTAATCAATCTGATTGCATTTTCTGAAAAAATAACAGAACAGTGTTTGTAAGATGTAGGAAATATCTAATTAAGAAAAGTCAAGGCAAGTTTGTAGACAATCAGTTTGTTCCACCAGTAAGATGCTGAAATATCCTTGACAGTCTAGATAGCACTGACAAGGTGGCAGATGGAATACATGTCCTTGGTTTGGGAAAAACACTTCAGAAAAGATATAGCCAACCAATCCATTCCTAGAAACTTCTAGACATTTCCAGAAAAGAGAGCAGCTGGAAAAGATTTTAACGACCCTTAAACACAAAAATTCTCCTGAAAAGAGGAAAAGAATTGTTCTTCTTGTACACTGTGAAGGGATATAGGATAATTAAATTACAGAAATTACACTTGCACTGGTGTTCTGAAGTCCCAAGTGACTGAACTGTTCCAGCCTCTGTTTGCTGCAGTAAATTCTGTCCTCTCTTGCACTGCAAATTCCTCCTGCTCCACAGTAAGAGATTTGTTTACACTAAATGCCCTCCTTTATGGGAAGTTGATCTGGCAAAAATCATTGTTATACCTCAAACAGTGAGTCACTGAGCTTCCTCTGTAGCAGGACAAATGAGACACCTTTCACAATCAACTACAAATAATCCCTGCGGTTCATGAGTTCTGATTGTTGGAAATCCTTGGAGACAATCATTATAAAATTTCCTTCCTCTGTACAGAGGCTTCTTTTAAATAATAAAGAGTGCAAGAGAACCAGGGTAACCATATGGTGCTGCTCCTGGCCAAAGAATATCTTCCTATGAGCTTTTTACTTTTAACTTATGCACAAGAGGGTGGAAGATGGCAGAAACAGGGGCAGTAGTCTGAAAATCCGAAGATCTTTGCTTCCTTTCCACAGCAGGTTCCTAAGACAGACCTGCAAGGCAGATGGTAGCAACAGACAGTTCAGGAGCAGAATTCACACTGCCCAAATTCTCCGTGGGCTGAATGGGGAAGTTTCCAGACCAATGTCGGGATGGTGACCACCAGCAGGGTAGGAGTTTCTTGAAGGTCTCTCTTTGTTTTTTGCCAAATGATGGCTTTACAGATTCACATAAAAATCCAGCAGGCAATTCCCTACAGGGCTCCAGCCCCAAATAAACACCCTCCCAGTCAGAAAAATGGCTGCACTCCATAGATGTTTATGGACCCAGAGGGGCCTTACCTTAACAGAGGTGAAGGTAGAGTCTTTGCTGAGATAATCTTGTTAATTAGAGCACAGTAAGGTGGGATTCAAAGCATTTCAGGAAAAAACTGCACTGTAATATGAAGTCTTCCTCCTGGGCAAGAGATCTGGGCAGCAGGGCTTCTATGAAAAGTAGGCATTACCCCTGGCTGTGTGTGTGGGATCACAACATTGGAGTGTATGTTACACAACTGGAGTGAATCAGGCCTGCCAAGGGTTGCCAAATTTCTAAATTCTAAGTAGCCCCTGGCCAAAAACTAAGTCCAGAGAGCTTTAATCCAGACCAGTGTTTACTGTAAAATGTGTGAGTAACCCTGGGATTCACAGGTACCGCATTCCCACTGAAAATGCTACAAGCCCCAATGCAGGCTGTGTGCTTCAGGTGTTCTCAGTGCTAGTGGGGCTCTTCATTTTTTAAACATCAGAATTTTAGCTGAGCTTGCTGTGGTATGGAGCCCCTGACAGTTAATTTTAGGTTGTGCTCCTGTGAACAGAAATGTGCCATTCTGATGCAGTATGTGTGCAGAGTAGATATGGGGCAATTTATTGCTGTGGCCTGCTGCCATATTACCATATTATTATCCCTTGAGAGGGAAACAATGTAGATTTATGTTTTGCTTGAGTTCTTTGTTTTGGTTATTTTTTCCTGCCTGGCTATTTTTAGTGCAAAATTGTTCCAAATTATGTCAAGGACAGGAGAAGTTGAACTAAAACGATGATTGGAAGTGCTGCTGTCTGTGAGGGATGTTTCTGTGAACAACAAAAGCCAGTGATATGTTCTATTGCATAACCCTAAAGAAATCTCTAGAAAGCAAAGTGCTACCTCTGTTATCTCCAGTCACCAATCCAACCCATCCTGGTGTGAAGAAGCTGGCTGTCAATTTTAGCAGCTGCAGGATCAGAGGCTCTGATGTGCAACAGACACTTTCAAACATCTCTATGAAAAAACACATCTCTGCATAAGGACATGAGCTAGCTGACACAGTCCCTCCCCTTCCACTGCTTTTGAAGAATACACAATATTCAAACCCTGAAATCACTTGCAGGTTTATATCCTCTGCTCAAGATATTTTACATCTCTCTGGGCTATTTGCTTTCAGGGACGGACCCAGAAATTAATTAACAAATTCACTACCTCTTTTGCTAGCTTGCAAAACTGCAGCATGGATGAATGCTCCACTGACAAAGTTTTAATGTTGAGTTGTCAGAGGTACAGGTACCTGACAGCTTTTGAAGATTAATTATGGAGCACAGCTTTCTCTGTTCCTGTCTGCCTGCTCCAAAGAGACAACTGTTTCCTTTCCTTTAATGAAAGTATGCTGTAATAACAGCTTGCAAATGTTTTACCTCTGGAAGCAATTACTGAGTTTGTTTTAAAAGCTGAGCTAACACAGAAGACATGTTTACTCTCCAAGTAGACACCCTGTATTTGAGCTATTACATTTCTTGTTACTATTTTTAAACCAATGTTTTGCAGTTGTGAATGCAAGTTGCTTCATCTGCTACAGCAAACACCCTAATTTGTTAATAAATTAGCAAAAGGGGAATTGAGTGAGATGTTTCAAGAGCAAAACAATGTGTTGGGAAATCACCTCAATTCCAAATTCATTAGAAGTGTGTGATGCTGCCAGACGTTGTCGAAGCCATAATGAGCTGTTTAATGCTCACAGCCCCTCTGCTCCCCTCAGAGTGTTTCTCCATTCCCTGGTGCCTGCAGCTCCTACTCAAGATATTTTACACTTTCCTGGGCTCCTTGCTTGGGTCCATCACTTTCTGTCTCCTGTGGGAAAAACGATGGCAGCAGCCAGGGCCAGGGCTGGGACATGCTGGCCTCCACTGGCACTTTCTAAATCTTTTCTATAGCCTTGTAAACCTTAATCTAAAACAATCTGTACAGATTAGGGCCAATCTCCATTAGTCTGCTCTTGGGAGTAGCCTCAGATGGTTTTTCTCCTCAGTTAATAATTGCCATGTCAGGGATTACTTATTTAGTGGAGACCGCCTTTGGAAGTGACTGCTGGCAGGAGTCTGAGTCACAGACAGAGTCAAATTCAAGGGAAGTTGTTCTTTGCTGAGTATGAGAGAGCTGAGGAAGATGCAAACTGGACAAGGGAAGTTATTTCCAGTTTTCTCTGTGTTATTTTTCCTTCCTTTCCTGGGGAAGCTTGGTGTCAAAATCCTTCTCTAGGAATTAGGAAACACAGGCAGTGTATCACACATCTTGTGTTCATGGCTCTCTGCATGAGAACGAATAACAAACCTTCGAGAGAAGCAGGCAGCCTTATATCCCCAATGGGTGACATTGAATTTTGGGAAGTGGTATCCCATTTCCCCTCAAAAATACTGTGCTACAACATCAGCACAGTGTGGGAGGCATCAGAGCCACCTCCTCTCTGCCACCACCACGACACATTCAAGCTCAGGTTGAATGGGGCTTTCAGCAGCCTGATGTAGTTCAGGATGTCCCTGCTCATTGCAGGGGGCATGGATTTTAAAACTTCCTTACAACCTAAACCACTCTAAAATTCTATGGTGCTATTTCAACCAAGTACAGCCCTTTCCCCCCATCCTTCCTTTGCTCTCTTCCCCTGTACCCCCACTGATTCTTTTTGCTCCATTGCTCATCTCCTTTTGGCATTTTGGTGAAGAGAGAAAAAAGGACAGCAGATGGAAAATAGGGGTCCAGCTCCTCCTGTCCCTGGGAGCAGAAAGCCAGTGAAACACAGCCCTGGTTCTGTTTCCTTCCTACACGGGGGAGTTTAGGATTCCACCACACAATAAAAGTACAAAACTGCCTCATTGTTCCAAAAAGCTGTGTAAGAATCTGAAGTCATTTTTTTGTACAACTGAAGATGATGAGAGGTCTTCCCACCAAACTCACAAGCAGCAGGACCAAGTCTGTAAAATGAAAACGGGAGTTCCAACATCAAAGGCAGGCAAAGAAAGGGCACAGCATGAGCTCATGGGATTGTTTACTATGCAACTGTGCTCTCCACATTTTTAAAACTTTTGCTTGGATCTCATTTTCCTTTGAACTTCAGGCAACGTGCATGTTTAGGCCCACTAAAATAGATGATGTTTTCTAACAAACTACAATGCAGATTAGACCAATTCTTTAATCTCATGTTTTCCTCTTGAACACTGCAATCAACCATTTTATGCTCAGTTGGACATAACATTAACTCAGGCACTTGAGCTTTATTTCAGAATGTTCTATATTTTAAACTGTCTACTTCTGCTGGGAATATGCCAGGGTCTTCTAATCCATAAAGGTGAACATAGCCCAGATCTAAATAGAAGGTTCACAGCTATTTTAGTGTGAAAATACTGGGTGAGGTGGAAGCACGCAACATTTTGATGGATATTAAAGAAAGGCTACAATCACAGGCACTTTTGTCCAGGGAAAATGAACAACACAGAGTGTGCTGGCGAATCTGAATAAATAACTTCAGAAGAAAAAAGCAGCTCAAGAAAACATTTTAAAGATCTGAAAATCTCAACAGCAAACCCACTGCTGACAATATGAACCACTCACAGTTACTATTCCAGCTACTGTCTGCCAGTGACTGTCTCCTAGGGGCAAGTGTTTTCCTTGAGGACAAGGATAGTGTATGGTAACAGTCAGAGAGCTCTTCTATTCTGTTAAAAAAAGGTCTCAAAAGTACTGGGAAGCTTGTGAACAGGTCCATATGATGCTGGAAGGGAGATAGACCTTTATGTAATTTTCAGGAAGTGCTTTTAGCAACTTTATGATTTCTATAAATATCTGTTGTAGAAAAAACAAAAGGACAAAAAGAAACTTTCTGAGGAAAGCAATAAACTGTCATAGGCTGACTACACTTTGCAAAAACCATACTTAGAAGCTTTGGTTTATATTTTGAAGAAGTAACCTGCAGCCTTCAGATCCTACTGGACTAAACTCTGTTTTTCTAATATCTGCCTATTGCTGGATTCCTCTTTTTCCATTAAGTCCTTTTGATTCTCTACCTGGGTTGAACTAGCACTGTTTTCTTGTACTCCTTGGAATAAAGTTTGATCTTGGGCAGAATTGTGGCCCCTGTGTAATTTCCCACAATTTGGACTTTTGGGAGCATGTTTTTTGGGGACAGGTGTTTCACAGTGCTTAATGCAGCTGCAGCCTTTTTCCAACAGCCAAGTAAACCATGAAAGTACTCTTAGCTTTTCTACAATATTTCTGGAGGGCCCTGAATGGCAGCCATAAGGGCTGGCTTTGATTATCTATGAAGGACTGTTGTGAAGATTGGTTTGAGCTCCAGCCCAGACACCTGAGAAAATCTCCTTTCCCATCACACTAATGAATCACTGTGTTTAAAATGACAGGAACTTGTTAAAGGTGGAGAAAATAAAAAAATAGCATGTAATAACCAGGACCACTTTTCCCAAAGTTAAGCAATAAACAAAGTAAAACGATTTGAAGTCTCTTTCTGTAATTTCAGGGTTTGTGTCTCCAGTACTAACGCCCCACTGGCAGACTCTGAGCCCTGTCTCTCCTCCCAGGATAAAAAAAGCTGATGACTCAATTCTGAACAACCCTTCAGCCAACCCAAGCTTCTTTCTTCCGGCTTCTCTAGCAAGCAGCCCCTTTTTGATCATTATTCCTCTTCTTCAATCATTTCTACCCCAAGACCCAATTTCCCCCTAAGACCCTCCTTACTATGATTCCCTCTCTCTCTTTTTTTTTTTTGATATGTACTTTCATGCCCTAAAGCTACAAGCTGCGAAAGATCAGACCAGTCACTCCAGGTCTATTTTGGCTTGGTGAATTGGCTGAGATTTTTCTTGTGTTATAGTAATTGTGTAATTTCCTCCCCTTTCTCATGTCCTTTTACTTTATTTTTTTTTTAACAGAAATTCTCCAAATATGAAGAACTTAAATGAAAATCCAGCATCTTCCAGATGGCTTCCTCAAACATGAAAGTTAATCCATTCCCCTAGGTCCCTTTGCTGATTCCAGACTCCAGCTGTTTGCCTCTTTCCAGGCTGCCATCCTTTTAGAGCTGAGTGGGGTTCCCCTTCTTTAGACCTTAGGCTTTTGTCCCTGAGGCTCAGCTTAGATCTATCTGACACAAAGCCTTTGTGTGAGCTAAGTTTCCTCTCCAACACTTGTGCTCATTTCCTGGAGAAGGCCTTTGTTTCCCTGGCCTGTGTTTGCTGTGTGGATAACAACTCCTTATCAGCCTTTTCCTCCCTCTGACCTCCTGTCTCTTCAGCTTCTCTGGTTTGCATCTGTGCCTGGAGCTCCTTTGCTTTCCCAGACCATGGACTTTCTATTCTCCTGCTCTGGTATTGCCCCACTGCTGCTTGGATCAGGTTGTGCTCCCATGTGCAGACTGTCTGAATTTGGGGGTAGATGTTACTTTATGAAAACAAGGTGACTTATAAAATTAAACAGCCAAAAGTACAGGCAGCTATAATATCTTTGTGACTGTTATTGTTGCAGCGGTGGGTGGTTGGTGAGGCGCTGCAACCTTCCCCAAGCATCTCCAGCAAGGAGCCGCTCGGAGTCACAGGCACACTTCCCCACGAGCACACACACACCAGACAGCTTGTAATCCTCTGATGAAGAGAAACGAGAAGGGCTCTCATATGGAGTTCCACGGGGTTTATTACAGCCACATGTGAAGGAGTCCAGGGGCAAAGAACAGGGAAGGTGGAGGGACCAGGGTTTAAATAGGGGTACAGAAGGGGCAGGGTCTGACAGCAGGGACCAGTAAAGAAGGAGGGTAGGCGGGAGGACAAACACATAAACCAATGGGAAAATGGTCAGGGAAGACGAGCAAAGGGACAAACCAATGGGGGTACAAAGAACAGGGACTTACTGGAACTTAACCTCATATGGCAAACTGGGGACAGTAACAGCCAACGAGGCATAAACCAGTGGGGTTACAGAACTTGGAACTTGGCCGTGTAAGGCAAACAAGGGGAGTGTAACTGGGGTAAGTGGCAACTGGTCCTTGGCCTTTCCATGGGAGAAGCCAAAGCCAAGGGTCGCCCTTCCAGGGCATCCACATGTTATAACCTCTTTGGGGAACAACTTGAGTGGGTTTTTAAGGCAGCAGGTGAATAACTGGTGCTTCAAAGACAAGTATCATCCTGAAGCCTATTACAGAAATTATCAGCACTTCCTACAAATGGCAGGATACACAAAACAGACGTCTGGATTAGATACCAACTTTTTTGTAAACGGTTTTACAGAAGGAAATAAAAATGGTTACACAATTTAAACAAAAACGAATTGTGTATGTGAAGGTGAGGAGGACAAGGAGAAAAATGGTATGGGCATAGGGAGATTAAGCTGTTGAAAAAAACCACAAATACGTATGAAAGGTGACACAGCAGAGGAATAGGAGACTGAGGACTGGGTAGGGCAGTGCTGTTGTACTGACAAAAATAAGTAAGTAGAAGGAATAAAAATCTCATTTTTAAAGACGTCACCATGTAAAAATGACATAATGGCTCTTGGTGTTTTTCTCCCTCTCTCCCTGCAAATGCAGCCTAGGAGAATGTGATTACTACATCACGTGCATCACATTTTCTAATGGAAGTTACAATGCTGTTACCTGATACTGCCATGACACTCATCCCACTACGACTTTCTTCAAGGACCTTGTAGAGCAAAACTCCGGAGTGTAATAAAACTAGACATATTTTGTGTCTCTTTCCTGTCTTTGGTAGGGGTGAAATTCAACCCTGAGCATATTTTCTGTGCCTTGTAATAACACCCACTCATTCATTGCAGAAGAGGCATTCTATTGTCCTGCTGTGACACTTCCTTGGGATTGCAGCTGGAAGATGTGTCACTGGGACTTGCCCTTGTTCCCTCGCTCTGAACCAGACACTTGTGGCAGGTGCTGGATTGGCAACCTCACAGAAACAGATACTCCAGACCACAGCTTGCACAAGAGGAGACAGTTTAAGTGTCTGGCTTGTTCATGGCACCTATCCCTGCTGCTCAAGCACAGGGGTTAATTAGCAGCTGTCAAACAGTGTGGCTGTGATAACCCATTAATAAACCCAGTCTGATGTGGAGCAGCTGATGGAGCTTGGGGTGTTCAGCCTGGAAAGAGGGAGGCTCAGGGGAGACCTCACTCTCTACATCTCCCTGACAGGAGGTTGTAGCCAGGTGGAGGGTGCTTTCTCCTCTCAAGTAAAAAACTACAGGACCAAAGGAAATGGCCTCAGGTTGCACTGGGATGTTTAGATTGGATTTTACAAAAAAAATTCTTCCCAAAAAGGTTGTCAAGCATTGGAACAGGCTGCCCAGGGAAGCGGTTGCGTCACCATCCCTGGGGATATTTAAAAGATGAGTTAATGTGGCTCTTGTGGGCATGGTTTAGTCGTTGTGTGAACTTGGCAGTGCTGGGTAAAGAGCTGGACTCGATGATCTCAGAGGTCTTTTCCAACCTAAACAATTCCATCATTCCATGCTATGACTGCAGACTGCCCATCTCATTGAGATCTTTACCATAAGTGCTGTCACCAGGACTCAGATTTGATACAGCTAAGCTTGCTCTGGCACCTGTGTGCTGTATTGAAGTTACTCCTGGATGTCTGGATGTCAAAGGCAAAATGGGAATAGTGAAATCCATGCTGTATCAGCCTATAAATGTACACAGATGCCTATGCCCTTTGTTTCCCATGGACTGGTAAGAACTTGACCCTTGTGCCCAGAAGTTCTAAAACATTAATAAATAGCTGTATACATACAGCACATGCACACATACAAACATACATTCTATATGTGTGTGTGTAAATACACAAATTTAGGAAATAATGTAACAGAGTCCTTTTTCCTGCTACTAAAGAAAATCACTGAATAATAATCCATTACATAAAAGGAGCAAGCTTCATCCTGAGAACCATTAATGTCACTTCTCTCCAAACTCCTTTATGAATATAGTTCCAGATATCATGGCAGTGCTCTGCCATAGTATCTCTTTTCTAATTTCCAGTCTAAGAACATCTATCACCATTTTGTGTCCATTGATTCTGAGCAGTGCTGCTTGTAAGCTTTAGTCATTTTCTCTTCCTCAGATGTGCCCATGGATGTATTTACAAAGAGCAAAACCCTCCCTTCTCAGACTTTTCTTTGTGAGACTAAACAGCTTCTTTTGGACTGCTCAAACCCCAATGTGGTTCGAACAGACCTTGCCTGTACCTTATCCAACGTAGGCTGGACTTGATCTCTCATCTTTTCTAACCTAATTGATTCTGTGATCCTGTGGTTTTATTCCAAGCTGAATTAACATTTGTTCAATGGCTTTGCTTTCATTTTTCAAGAGTAGGTCTTACTAATTAAATGATGACATCAGTCTTTCCCTATACAAACACCTCCCCTGATAAGCTGAATAATCATGTTTGTAATTTTTTTAGCCACATCATGCTAATAGATACAGCCAATTACTACTCTGATTTCTCTTCTGAAGATATATTGATAGTTTCAGACAAGTAACTTCTCACCACTGGCTTACATGCAGGATCAGTGCGGGACCTTGCACTTTGCACATCATCTTTCACACCAAAAGGTTTAAAATTAGTAAGATTATCATTGGATTAGGCCAGTATTTTACTACTTTCTTCCCACATCAACACATCCTCTTTAAGCACCCATATCTGGGACTTATCTCACTTTCGGGTGTATGGAGCAATCTCCAGAAACACGAACTGAATCTAACTCTGGATTGTCCAAACTGCACTGTTGATTTTTGTTTGCAAGGAAAACATTTCAACAGCAGAACATAAAGGCAAAACTAACACAGAGATGCTGCAAAAGGAATTTGTATTATGGCATTTGCTTTATCAAACTTCAGTCATCAAAGTGTAAGGTGGTTGTGTGTTTTCCCTCCACAACCACCAGAAAGATGCTGGCACCTCTCCAGGGTTTTTATCACTCAGGCACTTGTTTGAGGATCTCATGAACTGTTTCCCATCAGTGCCTGCTTCCTCCTATCCACAGATTGTCAAGTGAATCTGTTTCAGCAGAGTAGCTGAAGCATGTACCTAAAAGCAGGTGAGATGAGCCCCTCCTCAATGTTTATCTTAAAATCCAAAAGAATATTCCAGTCAATGACACTTGGATTTTTCACTCATTGAGAAGAAAAAGGGAACACAGAGAAGTCACTTGGGATGTCAGTGAACTGTTTTAAAAGAACTAAACTCCCTAAATCTGGTCTTTATCGACATGTCATGAGGCAAATATAAACACTGAAAGGAAAACATGGAATGTTTAAACCATTTTTCTTTCCCCAGAAGCAAGTGGTTTTAAGAATATTCATTGCACAAATTGCTCTAATTACAATTAGGAACAAGAATAAGTTTCAGAATTCTAATTTCACATGGCAGAGCTCTGATTCTATGGTGGAAAAAATGGCTGAAACAGGAAATTCCTCCCTTCATTCTGGTGTTGCCCTCTGCCCTTATATCAGACCAGTTCTATCTTCTAGGAGCTCACTCTGAAAAAATATGATCCTTTAGCAGACCAGTGTGTTTAAACAAAACTATTGTTCTCCCTCTTGTTTGTGACAAAAGGTAATGAATGGAGACTGGGAGTTCCTGAGTACAGCAGGAGCTCTGGAATAATTATTAACATGAATTTCTGAAAAAGAAAGAATTTGATGTGAAGTGCCAAGGCATAAGGACAAATTTGACAGAAGAAGAGATGCTGATTTTCCAGTCTGGGCTGGAAATAACACAGATGGAGAAGTGAAAAAGAATAGTAAACATTGTGTCTGCAAACTGTTCTCTGAGTGGGTGTTTTTGGGAGAGTGCCAGCTAAAGGACTGAACTTTTGGTAGGATAAGGATGTATTACCCATGCCCAAATTTGTGGGTAATCAACTCAAAAATCAGCTGATGAGTTAGTTAAATGTTGCTTCCTTAGGAAAAACACTCAGGTTTGCAAATACCTTTGATGACACACTTTTGGCAACTCAGGGACATGCTGGAGCACAATCCCCTTCTCTGTCACACATCCCCCTCTGCACTTTCCGATGGGCAAATCCAAATCCAAAAATGCAACAAACTATTCCGCATTAATTTTTTTGTGGTGTTTTCCTCTGCACACTAAAAACTTGCAGTTCTTTGCACAATTATGAAAAGAAGTAGCAATAATCTCAGTTCACCATCCCACTTAGAATGGGAATTCAGAAACATTTACTTCTCAGGCTGTAAATCCAATCTTCTGTTTGCGTCTCTATCTTCACTGAAAGCAGCACAGTAGCCGTTTTTCTTCCTTCAGGCTGAGATTTTGGTAACAGTTAAAATGGGAATACAGAGTCAAAATATACACATGTAGCCAGTGAGTGAAACAGAAAACTCATATTCTGCTGCTTTTGTGGGAATACACTGAGGTAAAATGCATAATCCCCAACACTTTAACTTCTTAGGATAGAAAATATAAGGCAATCAGGTGCTTCTGAAGTGCTCAGTCTGTTGTTTGGCTCAGTTTGCTGTCTCTCTAGAAAACCTGATGTGTATTCTTGGCAGCAGGCATCAGTGCCCCAAGGGAGAGGATATACAAGCCTGTAGGAATGTAGATAAACATCTAAGTTCTTACTCTGCATAACAAAAACAAAAAATCATCAGTGAAAGCCTTCAAAGTGCTGCCAAGGGGCCCTTCTTCATAGTCACAAGTACCTTACTAAGAGGAGCTTACACTTCTAATTGAAAATATTTCATATTTAATAGATCCAATCAGAATTCTGACATTTTTTGACAACAAAAAAAAAAATCTATAGGGTTTTATTTTTCTGGGGTGAGGCAGGGAGAAATCTGTGTCCTTTCTAGCATTGGGCAATGTTTTCCTTGTAGTAATGGTTTTGTCAGTTGTTATTTACATAATAACTTTCAGAACCAAAAATGCAGGAAACATTATTTTGTAAAATTAAGTAGCTTGCTGAAAATAACTGTACACCTCACAGAAGCATCTACTGACTCTAGAAGCACATAGAGTTCAGCTGGTATAACTGAAGGTGAGGGTGTGTAATTGTCAGGGGAAATAGTGTTTTATTATAGAATTTTCTAACAGTGAGTATTTGGTCAACTCTGGCAATTCCAGACGTACAGACTGCCTGCCCTTTGGGAATGCTATTTATAAACTCAAAAGCAGCTGAACAGCACTCACAAAAAGGCTGCCAGTTTCAAGAAAATTAATGACAATCTGACATTGTTGGAGGATGAAGAGAGAAGAGGCTTTGTGCTGAGCTTAAGGCATGAAGTGTATTTGCACTGCTCTGTCTTGGCCTCTCTGTGGAAGCCCGGGGTATTGATGGGAGCACCCTGCTCATGGCATTGTCAGCTTAGGCAAATCAATACAGAAAAATGTAAATTTACAGGTAACTTCGCATCCCTTTCTCCTAAAGGCTCCCGAGGGAAAACTGTGTCTTTCTGTCCTGGAGCCTTCAAGGTGTGGCTTTGCTGTACTTCCATTAAAAAACAATCCACAACAAAACCACAACCCACCCCCTCCAAGACAATCACACCCAAAATAGTTCCCTGAGTGCAAGTAGCTTGTGCAGAGTTTTTGCACCTAATCCATCCTTTTGGTAATAGTCTGGTTTTATTCGGAATTTTAAAAGTTCCAGTCAGACATAGTTCAACTGCAAGTCCACACTGCTCTAAAGACTAACAATTCCCTGCTTTAAATTTTCCTGGTGGATTTGGAAACTGAACTTACTGAGCATAACCATCAGATGAGTACCAGAACCAGCACAGGAGTGAGAGAGCCAGAAAGGGAAGTTCAGCATCAAAGAGTGACACATTCCAGTTGCTGTTTCAGTGCCTCAGCTGCTGTTGGCAACCACACTTCCAGCACAAAGGGCCTGCACAGGTATCAGTGACTGTCTTTGAATGAAAAAGCACTTTCTGTTGATACCATCATCCTGCCTGTGGCACAGAAATGCAGGCACACATAAAACGTGTGTGCATTTACTGTGATACGAGTATTTATGTATCAAATGTTTTAATAAAAATCACTGCCTTTGAGCAAACTTTGTATCTTCTGATCACTGCAAGTAGGGCTACATTGCTGTTATTGATGGAGTGAGGGAAAATTACATTGCTAATGCTGTATGTTTTGTGTGAAGTCAATTCTGCAGAAAAAAAGGCTTTGTATCCTGCTCACAGAGCCTGTGTGAGAACTGTTACAACAAGCAGCAGCTTCCCGTTACTTTTATTTTGCAAAGACAAAATGGCTGAAGGCCACAGCTGTTGATTTATTCAGATGCCGGAGGAAACCATTAGCCCATTGGACCCTGAAGATGAGATTCTTTTGTGCTAGACGTTAATATAAGGAAATCGCAAACAGGGGCTGCCAAAGGGACATAATACAAATGCAAAATTCCAAATGTACCTAGAAAGGAAGGAGGTAGATGGTTGCTTATTGGAGAAAAAAAACAAAAAAGGCCAGTGAGAAGCACAGTTTGCTTTTTTTCTCCTTCTTCTCAAGTACAGTGTGATGTACAATCAAACCATGAGATGAAAAATCTCCTGCATTCAAATCAAAGAGAATATCTTTGAAACACACAGCTACACATATGGTTGTACCATTAACGACTGCGTGTCCATGTGAACTGGTTTTTATCAGCATAATGCGGATGGAGTTGCTCCACAACAAAGCTGTTTGCAGCTTTGTCTTAATTAGTTGTAATACCCCAGTATAAATGAATTGCATCCTCAGAAGAAAGGGCAAAGAAAAAAACATAATAGCTGTCATCAGGGTAGGCAACTCCTCTTTCAGATTACTGCTGTAATGGCCTCATGGCAGAAACATGATCAATCATTGCCTGTACTTAGCCTGAATTTCACAAACACCTCCCTCTCCCCCAGCTTTTTTCTTTCAAGATTCAATAGTTACAAGTACTGTATTTCATACCTGTGCAGACGTGAGATTTCTAATACTTCATTCAGAACTTTAAAAATACTTAGTACAGGACAAGCTGTCATCTACAACAATGTTTAAATCAACATGGGGTCATGTTGGAAGGATGTATTATTATATGTCACAATAAGGCTGCAGAATGGAAACTTGTCCTGGCTCCCTGTCTTATTCTCAGCCCAGCAAAATGGAGCTTTTGGCATGTGGCAAAGAAATGACACAAGGAAAAGGAACAGTACTCACTAGTCAAGGCTGACCTGATTATAGCAAAGAGAAAGTGAGCAACTGAAGAGGTTGATAATAATGGAGGGAACAGACCAAGAGTGGTTGAAACAAAGGACAGAGGAATTTGTTTCCGCTATCTGATGTTCCTCCACCTTTCCAACTAAGATTTTAACCAATAAAAAACAAACCATGTTTGTGGTGTTGCCACAACAGTTTTCAGTTAAAGACAAATCGAATCAGGATAAACTTCCAGCGTCCATATAATTCCCCTCATTTTGGTTGGTTTCTTGCTTAATGAGTAAGAATGAAAAATATGGTTGGTTGATAAAGCCATTTGCAGTTATTTTGCAGACCAGTTCTTATAGAGATCTTATAGATCAACATTGACTCATATTCCATAGTTTGAAAAACGTGGCACTAGGACATGATTCTTTCAACATCCTGAAAAATGGCCCCACAAATTCCTCCATATCACTGGCTGTATTCTGGTGATCCTCGCTGTGTCCAGCTGATTACAGTTTTTCTCCCTCCTGTAGCAATCATCTGCAAGACAGACTCTGACGAGTTGCTCTTGGCCTAGTTGGAGGGAGCTGTGCTGTACGCAGAGTCCAGCCTGTCACCCTGTGTAGCTGCTAAAATGCCCCTTAATGGATTGCCTTCAGTGGGTAGGAAGAACAGGAAAAACAAAGTTTCCTTTGCTTCTTTGAATAATGATAGAATCTGAGAATCATTAAAGTTGGTAAAGATCCCCGAGATCATTGAGTCCAACCTTTTACTGGACACCACCATGCCAACTAAACCAAAGCACCGAGTGCCACATCCAGCCTTCCTTGAAGAGTTCCAGGAATGGTGACTCCACAGACTCCCTGGCCAGCCCATTCCAGTGCTTGACAACCCTTTCATTGACGAAATTCTTCCTGATGTCAGTCTGAACTGATCCCCTGGCACAGCTTGAGGCCATTTCCTCTTGTTCTGTCCACTCCCCACCTCCAGGCTACTGTCAGGGAGTTGTAGAGGCTGAGAAGGTCCCCCCTGAGCCTTCTTCTCTCCAGGCTGAGACCCCCAGCTCCCTCAGCTGCTCCTCATCAGACTTGTGCTCCACACCCTTCCCCAGCTCTGTTCCCTTTTCTGGACATGCTCCATGCAACCTCCTCCACAGCAGGTAAAAAAAAAAAAAAAATAGGTTCAGTATTAGTATGCAAACCTCTTTTACCCTTGCTTGAAAATCTGCATTTTGATACAATTTTTATTTACAAAAGAACTGCTCTGTGTTTTTATATTTTCTGTCTTATTTTTTTTAATAAGAGTCCTGCCTCCTTCTGTGGAGTAAATAGATTCACTCTTCACCGAGTATGCAGTGAAGGGAAAAGCACTGTGTATGTTCAATGAATATTTTCCCAGTTTGTATGTTTTTAAATAAAATATATCTGCTGCTGCTTCAAACTAGCAGAGGGAGTTTGCTCATCCAAATAATTTTTAAACTTCTCAACACAATCCTATTTTTTCAGTATTGTTGTTACCTGGCAGGAACTGCTGCTGAAAAGAAAAGGTGAAATTTTACCATCCAGACTGTTTAACTCCTTAGTGCTAGAGACTTCTTGCTTCCAGTCAATTTTTATGGATATCATAGTGCAAGAAGTTGTTGCAATGAAAAATGCACTAGAGAATTAAAAGCATGAAAAATCAACTCAGCTGGAACATTTGGGAGCAAACTATTTGGTTAAAGGGGAATGTACAATTATTGCAGTGCCTGTGCCACTCAAATGTGCATGAAACCACTGCGTGGTAACAGCTGACACACTTTTTTTTTTTTTTTAAGTCAGTTCCTTTATTTTTTGCACTCTAGAGAGAAGCTTTGAAAGTTCCTGGTTTAGGTTTCTTTATTTGGAAATAATGAAGTAATTTAAAGAAATTTCACAGTGGCAAAAAAGGTCAAGTGAAATGTTCACTGTAGCAGTGCTAGGGAAAGAGTCTCATTATTACTAGTTATTTTGTGAGAGAAACCAAATCAGCTCCAATGGTGATAAATTGTATCATTCTTATCTTGTGTTATAAACCTGCACAGCAGGAACTATACAATGATCTCTCTTGTAAAATAAAATTATAGCAGTTACAGACGTTAACAGTGGATATTATATTGATCTGCAAGTATGTCACAACTCTTCCTCTCTCAAAAGCAAGGTAGAAATTCAGATATTCCATTAAACTCAATCATGAAACACTTTAAAAGTTTTGTTGAACAAATTTTTGAGATGATTGTGTTATTTTTGGGAACCTAGTTGGATTTGAAAATACTATGAAACAAATATGCACTTTTATAATTCCATAGAGTCGGAATATCAATTCTCTACAACTTGAACTGAAAAAAAGGTCTGAATAAAAAGTAAGAGCCAGTGTTCCCTGTATATCTATCCGTATGTAAGGAAAATTATTTTCACAGGACAGCATAAATGCCAATTATTGACTAATATCCAAGGGAAAATGGCTCATTAAATTTTTCAGCTTTTATTGAAGTGGAAAATGAGGAAGGAATCCATGGTAGGTGATTTAGAAGGCAATTTTTGGTAAATAAGCATTTAGGACATGCCACCAGACACGGAGCATAGAGAAAAGAAATGAACTAGTCATGTGATTTAACAGCTGAGTGAAAATAGTCAATAGCCTGGCACAGATGTATTTTCTTTACATGTATTACAATTGCCAACTCATATAACAATGCTAAATATGGGTCCTTGTGCTGCCCGTGAGTCACATGTGAGCAGACTCTTGCACTTTTGCAAACCTCACTGCTGTGAAGTCTTGTCAAACTCAACGAAGTGTGAGGCAGACACAACAGCCAGTGCCACACACCTCACAGGCCACAGCCCAGCTTTAGACAGAAAACTGCTCAGGCTGCAGCTGATGGATTCAGCAGCATCACAGGCAGTGACCCACAGAGAAAGAGACTTGGGCTCAGCAGCCACAGGGGCTCCCTCAGGAGCCATCACATTTCTGCCTCACTGGTACTGGAAAGAGGACGGAGGCTGAAGCACAGGACCAGCAGGTGCTGGTGCATTATCATTGGAGCAGATGGGCTTTGAATAAAACTCAGGTTTTGTACTCAGGCTGCTAAGAAGCTTTGAGCCAGCCCTGGCCAAAGTTATCAAGACATGTTGAAATAAAACAGAATTTCACAAAGCCAGTGTCTTACGTGTCCACAGTGTAAGGACCAAAAACCAGGGCTTTGCTCTCCAGCCTGTTCTAGGCTGAAGGGAGAGGCAAAGGTAGCTTTATGTCAGCATGAGTGACTATGAACTGGAATAAGATTTGGCCCTAGTTCAGACCAGCTTCCAGAAGGAAGGCTACATGGAGTTTCTTCAATGCTCTGTAAACATGTACACTATTGACATTTTATTTCTCACCTCTTGTTCATGCATGCCTAGCTTTGTGGCATAGTTTAAAAAAGTAAAAACTGCTACATCAGATAAAATTTATAATTCTTCTTATCCTTTATCCTTCTTTTTTTAGCACATAGCTCTACAAAGGAAGTGGAAAAAAACCCGATACATTAGACAGATGAGGATAATTCATTCTCATGGAAGTGATCTTCTGAATTTTTATTGTGAGTGACTTCAAACTCTAAGACTGATATTTCCTTTCTGTCCCAAACCTCCTCTTCTTATTAAATACTGTAAACCTAGGGGTGCAGGAAGGTTGTAATTTTATAAAAAATAAATTCCCCTTTTAAGGGTAGCATCATGGGGCCATTTATCAGCAAAGCACTATACTTGCTTCAAGGAAATTCTGACTATGACGTGTACATTCCCAGTTCTGCAGTTTCAAAAAAATGGAAGCGCCTGCCTCAAAGTATGGTGAAGCAGATAAAATACCACAATAAAATGTGATATATGTTTGTTTATACACTTGGACTTAATGTTTTGTCTTTAGTGTTCATGATCTGACTCATTTTCTCTTTCTGTGCCATGAGAAAGATGCTAAGCAAAAGCTGACTCCTGGAAATACTTGACATTCTTTTCAGGCTAATTTTGTCCTGAGCTTGGCTGAAACAGCTCATTTGGAACCACTCATAAAAGGATGTCTGCAGCAAGGAAGAGGGAATATTTTCATTTCAGAGAGTCCTGCTGTGTTATATTCCCTGATTTTCATCAAAACCAGACCATGTTTACTTGTCCTTTTGGCCTCAGGGTCAGGGTTTTTTCTTTAAATTGCTTCAGTTCTAAGTAGTCGTTTCACTCATTCCTGAGTTTCCCACAAAAACCTAAACAGTGGCAGCCTGATATAGCTTAGAGCACTTTCCTACACGCATCTGAAGTAAAAAAAACCCCACCCAACAAAAAAGACCCCTACTCTATAAACCCATCAAAAGCAGTGCCACAAGCCCGCAAACACATGCCAAGGGGATGGTTAGGTTGAAAAAGACCTCTCAGATCATCCAATCCAACCTGTGACCAGACAGCACCATGTCAGCCAGACCCTGGCACTAAATGCCACGTCCAGTCTTTACTGAACATCCCTCCAGGGATGGTGACTCCACTATCTCTGAGCTGCCTATTCCAACGTTTAATCACCCTTTCTGTGAAAGGCTTTAAGCTCAGCCCTGTAGCTCCATCAGCCTTTCCTCATAAGATTTGTGCTCCAGACCCAGAGGAAGAGGAGGACTTTGTGCTGGGAAGCAGGGCAGGGATGTGGGGTGGCCCCAGTAGTAAAGGGAGTGGTGAGGGGGACGGTGCTGTTTATAAGCCTTTGAGGCCAAAAAGGTGAAAGGAATCCCGTGTGCATTAAGCAGAGCATTGCCAGAACATCAGAGAGGTATTCCTGCACCTCTGCTCAGCCATGCTGAGGCACATCTGGGGTGCCGTGTCCTGCTCTGGGCTCTGTGAGAGACATGGAGCTCCTGAAGTGAGTCCAGTGGAGGCTATGGAGATGATGAAGGGAGTGGAACATCTCTCTTACAAGGAAAGGCTGAGGGAGCTGGGGCTGTTCAGCCTGGAGAGGAGCCTGAGCTGAGAGGGGCCCTCATCCCTGTGTGTCCCTGGGTGCAGGGAGGGCTCCGAGCAGGGCCCAGGCTCTGCTCCTGGGGCCCAGCAACGGCACCAGAGCCACGGGCAGGGACTAAGCCCAGCAAGTTCCACCTGGACATGAGGCAGAACTTCTTTGCTGTGCAGTGACTGAGCACTGAACAGATTGTCCAGAAAGAGTGTGGAGTCTTTTCTCACTGGAGATATTTCAGAACTGTCTGGACACAATCCTGTGCCCTGTGCTCTGGGTAATTCTGCTTGAGCAGGGAAGTGGAACCACTGTGGTCCCTTTGGACCTGATGAATTCTGTGATTCCGTGATTCCGTGAAGGGAGCTGTGAGGGGAGTGATGAGGAGGCTGATGATGGGGTGATGGCGCTGTGAGGGGGGTGATGATGACATTGCGAGGGGATGTGAGGCAGGTGAAGAAGGGGCTGTGAGGGTTGGTGAGGAGGTTATGAGAGGGCTGTGAGGAGGCTGATTGGGGGGGTAATGAGGGAGCTGTGAGGGGGTTATGAGGAGGGAGCTATGATGAGAGCAGTGATGAGAGGAGTGCAAGGGGCCGCTGAGGGTGCTGCTGAGGGGTCTAAGGAGTGGGGATGTGAGGGCGTGACAGCAGCATGCTGAGAGTGATGAGGGACTGACGCGCAGGATGGGCACGGTGACGAGGGTGCAACGAGCAGGGCGGTACCGGGGGCGGTCCCTGCCCTGAGGGGCGGTTCCGCGGGCGGGGCCAGTTCCCCTCGGGGCGGGGCCATATCGGTGACGTCACCAACCTGGCAACGGCGTGGGGGCGGTGGCGGCGCGCGGCTCTCGCGGGACTTGTCGCCCCCCGCCGTGGGCGGGGCGGAGCCGCCGGTGCCCGAGCGTGGCTGAGGCGGCAGCGGAGCCGTGGGGCGAGACGGGACGAGTCGGGTCGAGTCGGGACGGGCGAGCAGCCCCTCTGCCCCGGGCCGCCCGCGGCTCGGAGCCCCCCCCTCCACGCCCGTAGCGCCACAGATGGAGCCGCAGTGCCCGGCTTGAGCGCGTCGGCGGGACCCGGAGTCGCTCCGCCGAGCTTGGGCGGGCGGGCGCAGCATGGGTGAGCGCGGCGGGGAGGGCGGCGGGACCAGCCCCCTCTTCCCGCTTCTTCGGGGGCACCTTCACCGCCCTTTGTCTGAGGGGAGGGCGGCGACCCGTGGGGCCCGGGGCAGTCCCCGAGGTGCCCGGGGCGGGAGCGGTGCCGATACCTGGGGGCCGGTGGAGGAGCGGCCGGGCCGGCGAGTGCGGCAGGTGCTCGGTGAGCGCTCCCACCTGGGAGAGGCCGGGGCTGCTCCGTCCCGCCCGGCCGGTCCCGGGGGGCTGCGGAGGGGCCCGGGCCGGGAGGAGGCGCGGGGGGGTTGCTTTTCCGTGGGGAGAGCGAGGTGTACAGCATTGCTCTGTGCTGCTTGGAGGGAGGGGCTTGGTGAAGCATAAAAGTTTTTATGGTTAATCCAGCCCTTTCGCCTTTTCTTTTTTTTTTTTTTTTTTTTTTTTTTCACCACAGCGTAATTTTGGACGCCGCCTCGCC
>WEKY01013819.1:33091-66637 GCA_013390045.1 Picathartes gymnocephalus | reverse complement strand
CCACTCAACGTCAATTTGAGCTGCGCCTTCGCCCTTTTCTCCACCAAGGCGAGAGGCACTCACTGTATTTTAAAGAGAGCGAGTGTAGAACCACTGGGAGTGTTCCCGTGTTCAGGATGTGCCAGTTCAGGTTCACACTGAAAACGGTTGTGTTGGGTCTGATTTTTAATGTAAGCGTCGGCATAGGGGAAGTACGAACGAGTGACTTAGACACCACTCTTGAGAGCCCTCTTTGCTTATAGCGACTTCCCCTTTATAGAGACTTTGGACCCCGGGCCGGTGGACTGGGGTGCACAGCGGTGCGCGGGTCATTTTGGCTGTCTGATACCCCCTGCTCTGCTGTGCCGTGTAACACCGCTTACTCCTGGAGGGTGTGTGCAGGGGCGCGGGTGGCAGTGGCTTCGGTGCCCTGTGTGCTTATGCTGCTGTGTGCAAAGATGCTCCGTCAGAATGGGAATAAAACTTTTTAGTGGAAGGATACCTGGGTTTTGGATAGCTTTTCTGCCTCCTCGTTGTGCATGAAAATGAAGAAGTGCACGGTGTGCAGATCAAATGTGCCGTTGGTGAAGCAAGAAACGCTTCTCCTGGCTGGTGTTCTGCTGATTATCAAGATCTGCTTTCAGTGTGTTCATCTCAGTGGAAGTTATCTTATGTGGTCAAAGTACACGTAAAATGAAATCTGAAAATATTAAATTAGTGTTTTAAATTATGGTAGAAACCAAGCATCTCACTTTTCGATGCTTTTTGTGATTATTCAGAATAGGTAAGACTTGCTCTTTATTTCTTTTTGGGCTGCATTGTTTTATTTGCAACTGAGAAATGTCTGCCCAGGTCATTGTAGTGGCCTGTGATGGTAGTTCCTGAACCATAAAGGCTTAGTGTGCTAATTAAACATATTGAACAGGCTGTAAAGCTGAAATGAGAAATACCTCAGGACTGACATATGTTAAGTTTGGGTTATTAAAATTCTTGGTATACTCTATTAGTATAGTTAGGAAAACTGTTTAAGGACTCAGACCAGTTCATAACGTATATGATTATTGTATGATATGGTTTTATGTATTTTTGTTGTTAAGTTTCCTTTTCTAAAGGAAATCCTCTTCTGATGACTGTAATGAGCATGTTATTACTGCTCTAGATATGACTGAACCGAGTGGGTGCACACACTGTGTCAAATATTGCTGTTGTGTGGATTATTTATTACCATAATAATTTACGTGTGTGTGTGTATGCAGTTACACACACAGCAGTTCCTGCCAGGATGGTAGCCAAGCTCTAGAAAGGATTATAGAATAATCCCAGAGCCTTTTAAACAGATCTTCTCTGAAGGTGTTTTCCTTTATTCAGTTTTTCAAGTCTTTCTTTCTTGTGGTCAAATAGGGTGAGGAATGTACAGTAAAATATCACTAAAAATAAGAGTGGAAAAAGAAGTAAGTGTAGCTTACCTTGAGAAGTCATTAATTGATTGTTTTATTGCTGGCGTCATGGTAGAGCTGGCTCTTGATAAGAGGTTGTCTTTTATATCAGCTTGTGGAAGTAATTTTACATGCAAGAGGTGGCTTATAGGGGGGTGTTGTGGTATCTTTGATGAACTCAAGGATTTTTGAGATTTATGGAGAAGTAAGAACAGGCCAGTATGACTCTGGAGGAACCAAAAGGAGAAGGGCAGAAGTACAGAATGCCTTGGAAACAAGTTCTTTCATGTTCTTCTGGTAGCTGGAAATTAGAATTTCAAGAGCACGTGCCATTCCGGCTTCTGAAGGATGGGGAGGGGGATGTGATCAGAGGTGACGCACACAAGCCCATATAAAGTTACTGGTAATGCCCAGTGACACCCTTGAGCCCTGTCATTATAAGTCTTTGCCTTCTGCACTAGATTAATTATGTATGTATGACTAGAAACAGCTTGATAAACAGATTAAAGGGAAAAAATGTGTTCAGATGTTCTAGGTGGAAAAGACTTTATTTGATTGAATTGTCTTTTGCTGTCTTGGGTTGATATTCACTTGGAGATTAGCTTCCAGCTAATTGTCATATGGCTTTATAAGTAAGAAGGAAATATTCCAGCAGCAGCTGATAAATTGCTGCAGTGGAACTGCAATTCACTGGATGTCTGTCAGTATCTTCTTAGTTATATGCATGCCCTCCATCTTTTTTATTTCCAAAAATTTGTGCAGACTTTGATTTGTGGTTCCCATGGTTAGTACATTTGAATTTGCTACATATGATCTTGAGAAAAATTTATGATTTTGGAATACTTTAAGAAGCCAGATACACTTCTTCATTGCCAACAGAATAAGTATAAATATAAGTTCATTGAACATTAAACTTGTGTGAAACCTCTTGCTTACTTCATGTTGGCAACAAAAAAAATCTAGAAGGTTTTTGTAAGCAGACTTAATACTTTTAACATATTGTCATGGAGACAGTGACAGTTTCAGTATTCAGCAGTAGTATTCCAAGAACCTGTTAGAGCATTGCTTCAGAATTTGTACTTCAATGCAAAAACAAACAGCCTTCACAGAACAACCCCCCTCCAAAAAACCAAAAATCTACTTCATACACCCCCAAGCAGATGGGATAGGATAGATGAAGAGTCCTGCTGCTAGTATTTTTACTAAGAAATATGTAAAGTGGGACATGCAGTTGAACTTTTGACTGCCATTTTACTCTACCATAAAGTCTGATTAAAGTTCATGTTGTTAAACCCTTCTGTACTCAGGTACTTGATGAACCTGATGTTGACCAACTGTACTTGTAGCGGTCAGCAAAGTGGTTCCTTCCTACCATTTTATTGATTGTAGACAAAATCGTAAGGGAGGGTGATGTAAAATTGACCTCTGGTAATTACGTGCCTAAGCTAATTGGGAAACCAAATTACAGTAAATAGGAACAGTTGATGGATCTTGACTTTGGGTCTAGGCAGAGCAGAAATCCCATCAAAAGGTGCTAGAGATTCTGTCTGTCAGCTCAGCTCTTGTCTTTTTTTTTTTTTTGGGTTTTTTTCCCTGAAAGATGTAAGAACTGCTGCACTGAGAGTCTTGACTGTGGAGACAGGTAGGGAGGAAAAGGATATGGAAAGCAAGTTTGTACTGGAAAGTTTATTTTCCCTTTTTTTTTTTTTTCTTCTAATAAAAAACCCTAGTCTGACAGTTGGTGATTTATAAACTTTCCCAGAGGTGCTTGTGGTTTCACCAGATCTTTTTTATAGATAGTTCAAGTCTGTGGTTGTCAGTCCCTAAGGGGCTCAAAAAAACCCTGTGGTTTTTGTCAACCACCACTGTCTGTGACAGTGGGAGTCCCTGTTTAACATATATGGGAATGCATGGGGGAAATACGGCCTTTCAGTGTGAGGTTTTTTTGCCCTAAAATTGCTCCTTGTTCTGCCAGACTCCTTTGTATTCTTGAGAAATGGTGGGAGATTGATTGGTGGCTTCATACTGAGAAGTCTCTCTACATCTACTTTTGTCATGTGCCAGTCATTCCAGGTGTTGGTCACCTTTACTGGATAGTTATTTTACTATTGATCATGTTTTCATCTTGTTGAAAAAAGTTTTTTGTGTTACTTAAGAGTTAACTTCATGTAGGGATGCAGTTATATTTGATGTCTTGGTTTCTTTTTGCAGTTTCTTTTTTCTAACAGTTCTTAAGAGCATTAGTGTCAGCTAGGTAGGACCTTGCCCTTGAATTATCCTCACCTTCACTAGCTTTCTCCATTGTCTGCCTGTGCTTGGGTTTTTTTCCCCCTAGTGGGTTTTGTTGCATAAACACAGGAAATGTGTGGTTGGGCACACCGCGCTGTCTGGGGCTATGTGAGGTGGCTGCCTGGTCTGTCCCGCTCCGGCTGTCACAGCTCTGCTGTTCTCATTCATTTTGCTTCCCTGGAGATGCTGTCACATATGACTGCTGGTCTGGTAGTTTCTTAACCTGGCTTGATAAAAGTGATTTGTTAGGAAAGAGCAGCAATGAAAATGCTTCAAGTGACTAAAATCATCTTGACAGAAGTGGGTGAGTCAATCAGGTGAAATTTGTTGCTAGTGGGTCTGCGGTGTAGCGATTTGTAGCAGCTGTGATTGCTACCTCGGTGCTTAAAATGTGCCTCTGGTCCACCACGGGGGTTTAACCTTTTTCTTCTGCCCCTTTTAAAGTGGATATTTGTTTGTCTTTTTTTAAATTGGCATCTTGTATTTTGTAAGGCAGCTAAATTACATGCAGCTTTTTCTTTCCTGATGCTTTTCCTTTCCATACTGTTGCTTTTTGTTTCTGCTCTGAATTGTGAATGTGCTCATGATCTAAAATGTGCCCAGCTTTCAGTGGAGGCAGTGACTGAGCCTTTGCTGTCCCTTTCCTTGGACATGGGGTGGTGGGAAAAAGATTTCCCCAGTGCTGTGGTTGTGGAAGCACCACCCATGGTTGTGCTGGTGCACTGGTGACAGCAGGCCTGAAGCACTAAAACTTCCTTTCCAGTCACCTCTTTTCTGGTGTGAACTCTTGCTATGTTAGTGTGTCCTTTTACCCTAAATTATTTCCTGTTTCCCAGCATAAAATTCAGACTTCATTTTGATAATGTGACACCAGCACTGCTATTTACTTTCTCTGACTAATGCCAACAGGAGTTTTTGGGTGGGATTGTATTTTACTGCACTACCTGCATGCAGAATTGACTTTGTTCATATACAATCAGTATGAAATACTTCTTTTTCAGAAATCTTGAACAAAGAAAACGATGCACTGTAGATACTTTTGAACAAAAATTTAAGTCCTGCAACCGCTGGAGTCCTAAATCAGACTGAAGGAAAAATCACAGTATGTGTCTGTCTGCCAAATGAGTTAAATCTTTCCACTTTTGGGGTTATGTACACTGTAGAGAGTATAATATGAGGTAATTTAGAATATTAAGTTCACTTTTCTTAAAGGGATATTTATTGCCTATACTATGCTCGTGATCCTGAGATTGGCTTAGCTGGTCAGAGCATGGTGCTGAAAACACCAAGGTTATGAGTTTAGTCCCTGTATGGGCCATTTATTTAAGAGTTGGACGCGATGATCCTTGTGGGTCCCTTCCAATTCAGAACATTCTGTGAAAGCTGTATTAGGGCAAGATTGCTTTCAGCAGAATAAATTAGAATATAATATTTTGAATAATTAAAAAATGAAGCGTTTTCCTTTAATTTCAGCAGTTTGTACAGTGCTGACCTGTGGTATTACAGGTGAGGGCTGCAGTTGCTCTCCACTTAGTGCTGAAGAGCTTTGTGTTTGTAAATTGAGTTTAAATTTGACATTGTTTTTAAAGAAATTCAAAATGAATGTTATTGCTTTCATTGTTTTAACTAGATAAAGCATTGCTTTAAATTATTTAAGTGGCTTAAGATTGTACTGTTTCCTAACAGTAAGTAAATCACTGTAAACAGGATACTTTTTGTCATTAGAGGCAACTGGTTTTGGAATTAAGCAGTGCTAGGCAATCTCATTATTTTTGCTTCTACAGCATCTGTGAATAGATTTTTGTGGATGGGAGTTATTAATGATTTTTACTTCAATTTTAAATTAGGCAATTTTGCTAGAGTTCCTAGAAACTTGCCTGACTTACTATTTAAAGAAGACTCTTAAGTCATCAGTTTCTGCGTCTTTGATAAAATTACTAAGTGGTCAGCCTTAGTCAAATGTTTTTGACTGTGGATATAGTTTGATTTTTTAAGCTGGCACTGAATTTAAGTCTGAGTCATTGCTTACCTCTGACTAGTGAGCATTGTCCTCTTCCCTTGCTTGTATGAACCAAATATTCAGAATCAGCTTTCAACTGGGCTGGCTGTCTGAAAACTGAGACTGAGCTTATGGTTGCAGGAGGAGGATGAGGATACTCCTGACACTGATATTGGCTGCAGCACATTTACAGCAGTTGTCAACTTGGCCCTGATAGAAATTTTTGTCTTCCAGTTTTGGCTCTTCACTTCAATTGTGGCTTTATTGGTAACATACCAGTATACTTTCATTCCTCTTAGTGTGTTTTTATTTCCCCAAGTTGCACTGTTTCTTCATTTTTTCAGGCAAAATATAATAGCAAACTTGTCAGAATGTTTCAAGTTGTTTCTTCTCAATGCACCTTTGGCCCTCAGGGAGAAGAGTCTCCATCTTTGCTGCTTGAAGAGATAAAACCAATAGTTTTATGAAGTGAAGGAGAATCTCATCACTTAACTCTGAACTTGAACTTTGAGCTATGAACAGATTTGTTTGAATTATATGCTTTGCATCTAATCTCCCTTGTCCCGAAGTCATGCTGGTGGTGCAGTTCCAGGCTGTGCTTCAGAGATAACTTGAGGCTGCTGCTGGAAAGGAGCCGAGCTGTGCAGTGCCTGTGTCTGGCCTGCCCTGGCTCCGGTGGCTGGGAGCTGACGAGCTGGCTGCTGTGGGAGAAACTCCTGTGCCAGCTTTGCCATCGTGTCAGCAAGCTGGATGGCCTCACTCTGGCTGTAGTCCTTACCTCCTGGGCAAGAGAGTGGATGGGACTGAATTTCAGGAGTCAGGGAATGTAGAGTATTTTTCCTTTTCTATTTTAACCTGCAGTTACTTTGCACTGGATCCATGCTGAAATTTTATAAGTTTCTTGAGTGTCTATATAATTGCTCTCCCTAAGTGTTCCTGGTCCACCAAACTGGTTATTTCACAGCTTGCTTTCTCTGTATCTTTAAAGGGCTTCTTTTATCCCTCCCAATCCATTTTAAGCCAGCCAAATGTTCCTTTTAAACTGTGCCTCTAATTTGCAATTTTTTTATTGATTTAATAATACCTTTAAAGAGAAAATAGTTTCCAAACAACTAGAACCTGTTACAGAGATGCCTTTTGTATTTCTGTAGATGTTGGTTTTGGTTGTCCTCAGTAATGTGTATGTCTTGAGAAGATGACTGAGCACAATATGCAAAAATATGCCTCTATCCTTCTGTATCCTGATTTTCTACAATTGGGCTGGACTTGCAACATTCCCATCACTTGAATGCTTTTATGGAGTTTGGCTTATTATCACTATCATAAACCAGTAAATACAAGATTAAGTAGAATAAGCCTGCCTAAAACCCGAGGTAAATCATATTGCTGTTTGCACTCATTTTGACATCTAAATGTTTCTGTCAGGGAAGTTACTAATTGCTAGAACAAACTGCCAGGAGAATGCTAGATCCATCATTGCTTGATATGGTCAATCCCGGAGTATGCAGATATCAGTGTGCTCTTTAATCTCCACTTTTGGCAGGTTTAGTGATCATGCGTCCATGCAATGATCTAGTTCAAGACACTGGCCAGGGTTGAATCCAGCTGGAAGAGAACCAGCTGGCTGCTTTGGCAGCAAACTAGACTGACACACCCTGGAGCAGCACAGCTGTGAGACCAGCACAGGGGAAGAGGTGGAGAAAGGACAGTGAGTAGGAAGAGACCATGCAGGGTCACTCCTTTAGCCTCAGATTGGGGTCACTGTAAAACTCTGGTCTCTGTAAGTGACTAAAGCAGTCGTTCCTGAAAAGCAGAGCCCCTCTGTTTCACTTTGCAAAGAGGTTAAGTGAAGAATATTCTTTTGTTAAGAGATTTTGGTACAAGACTTGACAAAATTACCAGGGTTTACAAGCTGCATGAGTGTCTGTAGGGTGGGCCATGGGCTGTTTGTTTGAAATGTCCCCAATGTCCCAAACAACACTTCTTGCTGTGTTCAGCTGAGTTAGTGAACTAACTTTTCTGAAGCGAGGTGGAATGAGATGCTGTGCTACAAGTGGGGCAGTGGAAGTGCTGAGGTGAGCAAAGCTTTTGTAGTCATGAAGATAAAAGCAAGTATGCTAATCCCATGCTCTCGTGGGTATGGTAGATAAGGAGGCAGCAGATTTTCTTGAAAAGTGCAAACAGCAGAATGTAGCCTCTTAATTAAGGATAAATTATCATGAACTGTGCTATTTTACTCTTAAAAGTCAAATACAGGGCTTCCTTTGCCTGACCCTCATCTTACTGAAAATACATCTCATCCTTCAGCACAGGGAAGGAGAGTGTTTGTGAAGTGGAAGATGATACTAAAAACCATTACATTGACACATTCACATTATAAGAAGCCTAAGTATAACAGGATCTGCTTTTACAGCCTACCAGTATCTGAGTAAGGATGTGGTGCAAGGCAGTAGGGGAAATGGAAACTATCTCAGTTGATTCCCTTTGCAGGTTGAGGAGAGCTTGAAGGCATTTCTTAAGTCATTGTGTGCTCTAGGGCTGTGTATGTAAATTAACAGCATGGGGTTGTCAAGCAAAAGCACAATTAAGAGTGTATAAAATTGCTTCCTCTTATTTTCATGTACTCATCACCTTACTAGATGCTTATTTTGTTGAAAGAGTTTGCTCTTTCAGTCTTAGTGCTTCATCCTTACTGAGAGACAATTGTAAGGCACACATATGGATTGTAATGTAAATGGCTTCTAATATGTAGGTTGTAGAAGAAAACCTGCCCTGGTAGATAACCAGTAACAGAGACCCTCAGGTTGGAGGAACAGCAGATGAAATAAAGCTGTTTCTGAAACAGGGATTATGCTGTCAGTAGAATATGACACAGCCTGCCATCTCCATACAGCAAGGAGACTGTGCTGATTTCCCATCAAGACAGAGTTGCTGGATCCTGCTGCTAACTGCTAGATCCTGGTTTTTCAGTTCTGAGCAGTGACTGAAGTGGTAAATCCTGACCCCTTGGTATTTGAAAAAGCTGAGGTTGTATAGCTGACTCTTCTCCTCTGTTGATTTCACTTTTTTTGTGTGTCTGTAGCTGAGTCCCCAGGATTATGCCTGTAGTTGTGAATATGTGGGAGCAATCATGAGTATTTCCTTTGTGTTTCTGAAATCCAAACTACTCCTTCAAGTGACTTGAGAACGTTGGAGGTGAGGGTTGGCTTTCTATGAGCTTGCCTCGGGTGCTTTGTTTCCTGATGGCAGCAACTGCTAGCCCTTGCCCCAGACAGCTTTTCATGAACTCCTGTAAGGCCTCTGATCCCTCCTCAAATTCTTCAAATACCAATCGTTGTGTTACTATCAATTAGCTCTGCAAGACACGGCACATGCTGTAGCTTCTTCCAAGCTGCATATTTGGTGATCAGCCAGTTACCAGGTTAGAAGAGCAAGTGTTGGGGCAGTCCTGAAGTCTTTTCCTTGGGAAGGACTGAGATTTGAGTGCTTCAGTGCTGACTCTGCAAAAAAACCCCTAAAAATATAAAATGTACAGCTCCCGTTTTAGAGATGCTGCTCTTCTGGCATGTTTCAGCCAAATGGGTATACAGGGGAAGAATTACTGGGAGTGAAGCAGGGAGGGACAGGCAGGTAGGGATGCTCACATAATACTCATTTCTTCAAATGCTCAAGATTATGGCCAGGTGCCTAAAAAACTCCACAGTGGATGGCGTGGGGGATGATCGATGTGCTGCAGTAGTAATGAACTACCTTACTGGGGTCACGAGCAGGACAGTAGCCAGCAGGTCATGGGAAGTGGTTGTTCCCTACTCCCTGGCACTCACAGGACTGTCTAAAATACTGTGTCCAATTTTGCTCCTCCCTCCCCTCAAATGCAGGCACGGAACTGGAAAGTTGAGAGTGATTGGGAGGCTGGTGCATATGGTGTGCAAGAAGTAGGTGTAGCCTGGAGAGAGCAATCTACTCTCCTTGGAGGCACAGTGAAAAATTGTGAACCAATGCCTGCAAGTTAGGACAGTGGTAATTCCTACTGAATATAATGTGGAAAAATTTTTATGAGAACTCAGTATCAGGAGAGGTGCTTGGGATGGCTGTTTTATCTCCATCCTTTCAAGATATCTATAATTCAGCTGGACAAAGCCTTGAGCAACCTGATTTGACTTTGAGATTAACCTTGCACTGACCAGTTTGGAATAAGTAATCTCCAGAGGTCCTTTCAAGCCCTGTTTTCCTGTAATTGGAAGCATTGCAAACCGTGCAGATTGAAATAGTGATCTTAATAAGAATCACTTAATCCTTCTAAATACATATTGAAATAGATATTTGAAGGACTTGAGCTCTGAACTTTTAGAACATAATTGACCTAATGTAACAATTTTGCCTCCTTTAGAACTGTCTGATTGAGATTGTAGGTTGCCCTTGAGCGTTTGCTGTTTTGACTGGCTTTTGTAAAAATCCATTTAATAAACATTTCTTTCTGTGCTTTTCCATCAGAAGTTCAGTTTATTGTCTTGACTAAAATGTCCACACTAAAAACTAAATGAGCTTTATGTCACAATTAGTATGCCCTAACAGCATGGAGTCAGATACAAACACTTGTTCCTGTTGTAATGCTAAGCATATTTTGTGGTTTTTGCAAGATTCCAATCTGGGACCATTCAGACTCTTGCATCATGTCTGTTTTTAAAGATGAAGGGAACACTTTGTGCATGCTCCGAATAATGCTTTTAAGTTCCTATAAATTTATTTCAAAGCCAGATTCTTGCCATGTTTGCACAAGTACTAATTGTCATTCAGAATTAGAGATGTGCCAAATTGTAAGCTGTCTATCAAAGCATTTCTGCATTTCTTTAGAGCATAAAAGGAGTTTTCATTTCAATCCAAAAGGCTTTCAGAGACTTTCTTGTTTTCATAACTCTTGAATTCATAACCTGAGGCTATGATCATGATGTCCTTTTTGGCTAGGAGAATCCTGAAAAAAGAAATCGGCAGGAGGAGCTGAAGCTTTTGTAGTAGTGTGGAGTTCTGATAGAAGGAAGGAAACTTCAAATGCAATTTTTTATTTTTCAGGGGAATGAGTTTGTGAAAAGAGTTCTCAGATAAACAACAGAGTCTTCAGCTTCAAGCTTATTTTTGTCAGCTAATTATCTAGGGAAAACTTTAAGGGGAACACCTATAAATATGGTGTTGACCTCAAGGTACATTCACTGCTTATTTGGTGCTTCAGATTTGAACAAAATATAAATGAGGTATGATTCTTTTGTTCTTCAGTACTTTTTGGAATGGCTTTGTTTTTAGCAGAATTTGTAATTTGGTGTTTTGTGACTCACCTTGAATGTTTTGCCAAATAGATGTTATAAAATTAACTTAAGGGAAGGAACAGAGGAAGAGGCATAAATCTATATATGGAACAATGTCTGAGTCATGACTTCAGAAAATATGGTGTGTTTTTTTTTTAAAATACGTTTCCCTTTTTCCCCTCAAAGATCCCTGGTTTTCTCTGCAGTATGCATTAGTAGCATTTTTTTCACTTCTGCTCATGGAGACATTTGCTGCCTTTCCTGCAGGTGTCACCTCTCATTTCCAGGCTTGCTCTGAGGTCTGCTCAGACTGAGGGAAATAGGAAGTAGCACAAACCATTGCTTTCTGCTTCGTGTCATTTCCCAGGCAAAACATTTTGACCTCCTCTGTCCTTACAAGATATTAAATACCTGGAGGTGACTGAGGTTTTATTCTAATACTTCCCATTTCATGTCTTCTGCTGTAAAGGGAGGAGCCCAGCAATTCTGCTCATGGAAGTGAGGGGGCAAATTAAATCCACAGTTGTAACATTTATTAAATTTATGACTGAGTTTAAGACAAGTATTTCTGATAATATTGGAGGAGACATGATGGAGTACTTCTTTTAGAGTTGTTAAATCTGAAGTGAGGCCCTAAAACATTTTTTTTTCCCATCTGGCTGGCAGCAGTGACTTATCTACAGCATACAGTTGTAAAATTATGAGAGTGTGTGTGAAGTCAGTTTGCTTTAGGTAAGTGAAAATTGGCAAACTTTCAATTTTCAATTGTTTTATCATACACAATGTTAAGCACTATAATGCACTCCAGAAAATTAGAGGAGCCTGGAGTAGGAAAATGAGGGATATGTGGTTTGCATCTTTCAGGGCAGCCTGCTGGGCAGGGTTTCTGCTGTACTGTTTAGTTTCCTTCTCAAAGTCTCTTGCTTAATTGCACCCGAGCCAGCACAAGAAACTGGTGTTTGAGGTGTTTGCTGTTAGAATGCAACGAGTTTCTCATTAGTTGAAATAATTGGGGAGGAAAAGCATACATTTTTAACTGTTTTCAACTGTTCATTTTCCTAATTATTTCAAGCATTCTTACTGGGGTGTAAAATTCAACACAAACTTTTTATTAAAAATGTGTAGTGAGTCATATCTTGGAGAATGCACCATTGCCTTACCCAGTCTAAAAATGCCAGGCGGATCCAGGGCAGCTTCCAGACGGACAAGTTCTGTGTGACAGAACCAAGTCTCCTGGCTTTAGACTGTCTCAAGGGTAGACTGCTATTTTTGTTTTTATTTTCCTTTTTTTTAGGCAAGCTATGAATGTAGAGGAATTGTTGCTTTAAGCAGAAAATACTTGTGCTAGAACTGAGTGATGTAGCACAGAGCAAGTTACAAAAGAAGTTAGGAAAAATAGTAGATACTGCAGGGTGGACAGGGAAAAAAATCTTGAATAAAGTTGCCTTATCACAGACTTTAGACAGCACCTGGAGCTGGCTGGGGATTGCACTGTCTGAGAGTTTGTGATTCAGATGTCAGTGGCATAGCAGTGAGAAGGTATTTTTGGGAGAAGTGTTTAGTGGCTGAAACGAATTTCAGTTTGGCCAACTTCTGCAGAATTTCCTGTTAGCTTAAAGGTAAAATGAAAAGTGTAAGTAAGAAACTTCAGTGAGGGATGTGAGAGATCTTGTGGATCTCAAGAAATCTGTGAAAGTTACCAGATGTCTCTGAAAAAGAATATGCTAACAACAGTGATTTGTTCATGTATTTGTATGGTCTATAACAAAAAAATACCACAAAAGATATTTGTGCCTGAATCACAGGATAGTTTGGATTGGAAGGGACCTTTAAAGATCATCCATGGGCAGGTACACCTTCCATTAGACCTGATTGTGCCTAGCCCCTCTAGCCTGGCCTTGAACACTTCCAGGGATGAAACATCTGCAGCTTCTCTGAGCAGCCTGTGTCAGTGTCTCACTACCCTCATCAGCCAGAGTTCCTTCCTGAGTTCTAATCTAAATTTTCTCTCTGTCAGTTTAAAACCAGTGCCCCATGTCCTGTCACAACAGACATGGGGAAAAAGTATATACTGAAAGGATGCAATAAGGTACCTGTTATCATTAGAAAGTAGAAAATGTGGTGAGAACCCATACTTCAGGAAAATAACAGAAATGCCTTTGTGCCAGCTTGTTCCTTCCTCTCTTGCAATGGTAGTTTTTTTCCTCTTTAAGCTCATAGTACTTAATCAACATGGGAAGTCAACACTAGCTGGGCTGTTGGTGCTGAAGTGTGGGGAAACAAAGGCTTACAAGAGATACTTGATGTTGTGAGAGTTTCAAAGTTGTTTTGTTGCCTTTTTATGGTTTGGTTGTTGCTGTGTTGCTGGTTTTCTCTGTGGGGTGTGTTTATTCCAGCTTCATTTTTTTCCCCCCTAAAAGCTATCTTTATAGAAGTTTAAAATAACCTCAGTGTAAGCACCGGAGAGTACTGAGTTTTTAACAGAGCTTGTAAACCATCACATATCCAACAGCTTTTTGGTACTGACTTGTGATAGTTAAAGTAATTATTGCAGAAGAATGATATTTTCTTGATAACAGTGCAATGATTTTTTGATGAGAAGACTCTGATATTTAAATTCATGAGGTTTTTTAACATCTGCTAGAGGAATGGGAGCTGGGTCTGAAAGACTGAATTGCCCGGGCACAGCACTTTGTCCTGGGGTGCATCAGGCGCAGCATCACCAGCTGGATGAGGGAGGGGATTGTCCTGCTCTGCTCTGTGCTGGGGTGGCCTCACCTTGGATATTGTGTATTTGTGGACACCACAGTGTAAAAAAGATACTAAACTGTTGGAGAGTATCCAAAGGAGGGCAACAAAGATGGTGAAGGCTCTGGAGGGGAAATCCATATGAGGTCATTTGGGCTGTTCAGCCTGAAGAAAGGAGAGATTGAGGGGAGACTGTGGTCTACAGCTTCCTCATGAGGTGAAGAGAGAGGGCAGACATAGATCTCTCGTCTGTGGGGACCAGAATGGCCTGAAGTTGTGTCAGAGGAGGTTAAGGTTGGATATTAGAAAAAGTTTCTTCACCCAGGGGGTGGCTAGGCACTGGAACAGGCTCCCCAGGGATGTGGTCACAGCATCAGACTGACAGAGTTCAGCAAGTGTTTGGACATCGCTCTTGGGCACAGGATGTGACTCTTGGGGATGGTCCTGTGCAGGGCCAGGAGTTGGACTCAATGGTCCTTGTGGGTCCCTTCCAACTCAGCTTATTCTGTGATTAATTTGATGTTGGCTCCGATGGGGGATGGTGCTCTGACTGAGCTCTTGTGCTGAGGAGGTGGAAAGGGGCTTGTTGGGAATTTGGCCTGGCTGCAGCAGTGTCTGATTGCCCTCACTCATCTAATGCTGCTTTGAACCTGCTGAGACTTCTGAGATAGGGTGTGTTGAAGAGAGTGTGAAGGCTCATACTCACTTCAACATGAAGTTGCTTTAAACAGAGCAAATCCTGCTGACATCCAAACTGAGTCCCCACTGGGTGACAGCAGGGTGTTTGCAGTGCTTCCAGAGACTGGGTGGACACAGCTGTTTTCATATAGAATCAGCTTGGGTCCAACATGGTGTATTTGTATGTATTGGAAGCATCTTTAGTGCTTGAAAGGATTGTTTGTTTGCCCGCCAATGTGAACTAATAAATTGTACAGATTCAGGTTCTCTGTCTTTGAAATAATCCATGACTGGAATAATCAGTTTACAGCAAATTGGGGATTAATTGTGTATGCTTAAAAGAAAATGTACATAGAATGGCATGAAAATCCTTCAATTTCATTGGCATTATGTTGTATTATTATAAACTAATGAAAAAATTCTCATGGCTCAGGGCATTTTGCTTAAAACAAGACCATAAGTCAGTATTTGAATAAAGTAGGTCAGCATTTTCTTAAACTGCAGAGGACCTCCTCTGTCACATCGCTTCCTTGTGGCAGCAGAGTTTGCTTGGCTGGCACATGGGATCAAAGCTTCAGGAGCAGGAGGCAGTGTGACTGCTTTGGTACAGAGCTGTTTGGCTGGACTGGGAGGAGGACTGCTTGGACTGGAGCTGGCACGACTGGTGTGGCTCCCTAGGGAGGAGGCACAGGTAGAAATGGCTCTGCCATGTGTCACTGCTGTTCCAGGGGCTGTACAGGAGGAACCCGACCTCCTTTTGAGCTGCTGTGAAGGTAAAACATCTCATTGGTGATGTTTAACACTTGCAGTAGCCCTTGTGATGTAACTGTTTGCAAGTCCTGCACGTGGAATGTGAATGTGATGGCTCTGCATGGCTCAGCTCAGTGAAATGTCTGCTCTTCTGTGTGCTGTGGCTCAAAACTAGTGACTGTACTCTTGCATGGTCTCCATTAGCTAGTTACACTTGTTCAGTTTCTTTATAGCATGGAACTGCATCCTTACCATTAGAGTTGACCAATCCAGTGGCCTTGTGTCAATAATATGTTATGTTAGGATGTGGTTTCATGGCAGATTTTGGCTTTGAGCAAAGCAGCAAGTGGTGAGGGGCAAGATGAGTGGATCTGTAGGGGGAGATTGCTCGTGTGAGGGAACATATTCATTTTTCAACTTTTGGACATTTTTGTATCATTGTAGTTTTAGTCTTGTCCCATGGACATAATACCTGTTAAATATTAAGGTGCATTAAGTGTGTTCCTGGGTTTAGTTTCAGTGAAAATTCCAGATTACTTTGTGAGACAGTTCTACCCTGATCTGAACCACCACAAATGAGGGTGGTTTGGAGCTTCATTGAGCAGTGTGCTCCTGATCTGGGCTGTAACAGGGATCTAGATGTTGATCTAAAGTGGGCTTGAAGCAGTCCTGTATCTGACCCTGCAGTGAGACATCTTAAGGAGATAAACTTGCAGGAAGTTGTCACTACAAGTTTTCTCTTTGACTGTTTTCTTTATCTGATTCACCAGTATTATAAATAACTACTAATTTAAGCACAGAGGAGAGGGAAGGGTTCGGTGAATGCACACAGAAGAAAGCATGGGATCACAACATCCTTGGGTTCAGAGATCTTGGAAATACAGCTCTGTGGGTTTCCCACTCTCTGTTGGTGATGTAGCTTTATTGGGCAGCGTGAGAAGGAAGTAGGAAATAGTGAATGTTTCCATCTGTTCAAGGTTCAGTGCCTCAGCTGCTTCTCAGTTGGATGGTTATTGGGGTGTGAAAGGAAGGGAAGGACTTTTGCACAAGACAAGTGCTCAGAGTGGTTTCCCTGATAGTGGGAATGTGAGGCGCTCCCCTACTCAGATTAAGGCAGAGCAAACCTACACTTGTATCCCAAAGAAATACTTGGGTCTTTGGGGAACTGGTTATTGTCATTTGTAAACAGGAGGATGAAACAGATGCAGAGCCTGGAGGAAGGAGCCTGGCTGCAGAGCAGTGGGAGTTCTTGGCCAGGAGGGATTTGTCTTTGGTTCCCAAACCCTTGTGCATGTGTCTTTACAGGAGAGCATTGTAGACAAAACTCACGGTTTTGGGAGCAGGAATGAGAATTTTAAGAGCAGTGGGAAGTCTGTCATGCCTTTCTATTTAAACATCTGAGTTGTCATCAGTGACTCAGGTCAGGGTGACAGGAAATTATATGGTTTTGAAGTGGAAAGAAAACATTCTTACAACCACTAGTTGTTTAACGCTTATGGAGGTGTTTCCATTATTCAGCATTTAAATGCCTGAGCTACTTTTTCAATGTTAAGGTCTGTCATAAGTGGCTGAACATACACTATTATATTAGTATTAAACCAGCTGAAATTCCTATAGCTCATAAATTGTAGAAACATTTTTGTGGGAAAGTAGTTGGAAGAGTCATTCTCCTTGAGTTCAGCACCTGATTTTGAAATAGTTGTGAAGAAAAGTATGGTAGTTAAAAGAGTAAAATTGTGTCCTCTGTGGTCTTTTGTCTCTATTGTAAACTTGGTCTGCTATAAAATTAAATACCTTTATAAGTCTATTCATACATAATATCAGAATTGTTAGGCTCTGTTTTATAGACAACTGAACTTTGGAGGTCTTATGTGATAAATATACAAGTGGAAATAACAGTACTAATGAAGTTTGTTTTAGGCATCTAGCAACTGTCTGTTGTGATAAATTGGAAAAGCAAAAGCTCAGTTTCTAGTGTAACTGCAGTTCTGCTGGCAAGGTACTTCTGGAGGTCACATGACTTTCCAGGGTTGTTGTTCCAATAAATAACTTTAAACTGGCCTAAAACCTGCCTGAAGAGACCTTTATGGAGCACGGCAGCAATTCTTCCTGCTTCACATTGGACTCTGTCCCTCCAGGCCTGCAGCAAGTTTCAGCAAGGCTTCCCAATATATGCAAGGATTTCAGTTATCTGATGAATCCCCCTCCCCTCTTTTTTAAAAAGAAAATATATAAGCTATTAAAGTGTGTTTTTCATGGGATGTATTTTAAATCTGGTTTGTGTCTTTTTTTTTGGGTACTATGGAAAGGTCACTGGATTCTGACTGTATTGTAATCCCCTAAACAACGTACCAAGAATGTGAAATTGTTCTCTTTGCTGGATGAGTGTCTGTTTGTATTGAAGACAAAGGCCTGCTAGAATTTTGGTATATTTTCTCCTCTTCCTTGATTTATGTTTTAGTTTCTGTTTTAGGGCTACCAGCGGGCCTTAGTTAGCTCTAATAAGCAACTTCAGAAAGAGTCTCAGTAGCTGAAGCCATACTTTGTTTAATATCAGAGAAGATGGGTATAATGTGGCCATGCTTGTTGGGAGACTTGGCTTCTGCCTGGCACTGGCATGTGGCTGGCAGAAGAGCTGGTTGTGTAAGGTTTGGAGAAGTGGGGAGTCCACCTGTGCCAGCAGTGACTGAATGCCTGGTGCAGGCAGTGTTTGCTGTGTTGGCTGACAGTGTGAGCTATTTTGTCAGAGATGTTAAATAGGACACTGTGCTGTGGGGAATAACGTAGTCTGTAGGTGTTGGCTGGGCTGATTGATGTGTTTGGTCTGTTTATCACAGAATCAGTCAGGTTGGAAAAGACCTCTGAGATCATCAAATCCAGTCTATGACCAAACACCATCATGTCAGTCATATCATGGCACTAAGTGCCACTTCCAGTCTTCCCTCAAATACCTCCCTGGCCTGTCCATTCCAGTATCTGATCACTCTTTTCATCCTTTCTGTGAAGAATTTCTTCCAAGTGTCCAACCCAATTGTTTCATTCTTGTCTTGTTAGTGAGGCTATCATCTTACTAAAAAGCAAGAGCTGACCAGACCCCTCCCACAGAGCCATCTTCCCCCAAAGATGTCCAGTCAATAATTTTGTTTATAGCTCTGTTGATTTTAATCAGCCTATTGCCCCTGAAAATGGGCCAGAACCTTCAAAAAACACCATCTGGAAGGTTCCCTAAGTGTGTTGGAAAGCTGTCATGGCTGGATGACAGAGTGTGTTTATATATGTTTAAGTGGCATTTGTTTGGTTTCATTTTGTCCCATTGCCTCTTGTGTTTGCATTGTGCACTCCTTGGTCTTTTCCACACCCTGATCAATGAGAGATCCCTGAACCTTTTCCCAGCTCTTTCAGACTTTCCTTTTATACAGATACTGTGAAAACTCAGGAGAAAGTTGTTTCCCCCCCTCTCAGGTGAATGTTGGTGTTTCTGGAAGTGCTAGAAAAGCACAGTGAACCTCACAGTGTTCCTGCTTGAGCCTGAGAAGAGTATTTTTCATTTGAGACATGATTGTTACAGACTTTAAGCTAGAGATAATTGATTTGAGTGGGGTTTGAAATGGAGAAAACGGTGTAAAAAAGCAGAGGAGAAACAAGATAGGTGGATTTGATAGTTTGTGTTGCTGAGTTCTGCTGCACCTTCTACCAGCTGAGAATTTTTTAAAGAAGTTTTGACCAGCTTACATTACTGAAGTCCAGCTTACTGCTGACTGATTTCACTCTATCTGTTCTTGAGTAAAGCTTTTAAGTGAGATCCTGAAGCATCCAGATCTAGTACAAGCATTGAGAAGTACAATCAGTAAACGGATGTAATTTCTAGTTACTGTTACTATAAGGAGTTGTGATTCCTTAAAAACATTTTCTGCCATCACTGGACTCCGTTTTTACTGGAGTAAATATTATACTTCAGGATGTTTCAGAGATCTATTTAATCTGGACTGTTTTGGCAGTACAGTGGTTTCTTGCCCATCACCTGGATGGTTAACTAGTGCTACTTGCTAATATTGAAAAGCAAAACTTCTAAGTGTTCTTGAGGACCACGTAGTAGCAGGACGTGGGACGTGTAGCTCCTTGCTGTTTCTCTGCCATCAAATGAAAAAAAATCTGTGGGATGAAACTATCTTAACATTCCCCATGGTCCCTTCCACTTTACAGATGAGGCAATAGAATTCACATCTGGTTTGTCTGTGTATCCCTGAAAGTGAAGGGTGGCTTTGAATATCACTGACAAATACAAGAGGAAATTCACCTAAATTGCAAGTGTAAGAAGCTGATGTCTGTTTACTGCCATTTGTCTTTGGAACATAAGGACATGTGGGTGATGACTGAGAGGTTCTTCAGGTTCTCTACTTGTTGTTAACATGACTGAGTCCATGTTTTATAGTCTGTAAAGGTGACCAAAATGAATGTGCTGTGTATTTCAAACACAAATACAGAAATGTTCGCCCAAGGGAATAAATAAATTTTCAATAGAATTGGTTCATATAGAATTGTTGACACAGCATGGGTGTGATTATCTACTGCTACTGTGGAGGAAGGACCAGGTATTTGGCAGTTCAAGTCACTGCTATGAGCATTTGCCATGATTGATACTCTGTTGTGAACCATTTTCCATATTTAGTTTTGTAAAGTGGTCCTACAGTATGTGTATTGAAATGTGGTACCTGCTAATATGCTTCAAAGCAGTGTATCATTGGAGAAATATGTGACATGGATATTTCTTACATTTTTCTACATTTATAAGCTTTCAGAATGGCTGGGTTAAGTTGGTTGGAAGGTGATGTTTTCATTTCCAGACTCTTAGGTGATGAATGGCTGTTGTCTTTATGATTTGTGACTGCCAGAATTTCCCGTATGTCTGGCAATATTTTATGTCAGCCACTGAAGAGACAGTTCTGTGCAGAAGCAAGACAGAACTACTCTGCTTGCTGCAGGCAGTAATGGGGGAATATGATGCTTTGTAACAAGCTTAGAGGGTACATTTGGCAAAAATAAATGTCTACAGTACAACAAGCGTGCTAGAAGTTCCAGGTGTGTCTCATAGGCATGTAGCTCTGGTGATGGCTTCTGTTCATAAGGAAGAAAATATTTTTTTTATTAAAGGAAGAAAGCAAAATTAAGTCTTCATATTTATGTCCACTGGTTTCTTTGTTAACAGGTGCATTCAGAAAATAGTTTGCCAGACATACTATTCAAGCATCTCTTGCATTCATGGCACCATCATGTAGTTCCATTTTTTACTAAGGGTTTTTCTGTCTTCATCCATAGGCAGCAGAGGGATAAAGGCTTAATTGCAATCACTGCAGCTGCACTTGTGATTAAAACTGCCCACAGTTCGGAATGACACATTGGTTTAATTCAGCTGTTAGTTCAATACCAAGGAAATAATGCTTCTTCCCATTTGATTCCTTCATTTTTTTATTAATTGTTGGGTATTATTATGCACTGATAAAATAGATTAATCTGGGAAAAAAACTTTTACAACCATTCAGGATTTCTGTCTTTTAACCTTGGTGTGCTCTTGTGCATTGTGATCTGCAGAGGAGAGGGAGATTTCAGTGAGAACAGTGTTTTAACATTTGGCAGTGCCTGGATATTTGACTGAATTTGAGTGAGAGGGAAGATTATTTGATTGCTACAGGTTTGTGGAAATATGTGGCATGAACAGAATTTCTTGATGAACAAATGGCTCTTTATTGCCAAACAAGCCTTAAGCTGTCAGTGAGCAGCTCTCATGGATCTTGTGCAACAGATGGACAAGCATGTGAATACACTGCTGTGGTCCCCGAGCAAACTTAATTGTAGCAAAAGTAGAGCTCATTTGCTTATTTTACCTCATACAAACCAAATGATTCTGAAGGAAGGTGTTTTTTACATATCTATGTAATTTAAGTTGTATGATATTGTTAGTTACACACCTTCTGGCTGTATTGCATTTTTTGGATCAAACCTGCAAAAATTCTGTGTGTGCAGCAGTTACTTTTTGCAAGCATTGTAGCTGGCTCAAGTATGAGAATTAACAAAGCATTGCGAGTATGTCCCATACACAGTGTCTGATCCTTGGCACCAAATGGGCACTGAGTAAGAAGCACTTGCCTTGTGGGCAGTGATTCATAATTGGTAAATCTTCAGCTGGAATTTGATGGGGAAAAAAAACCATTGCCAGCAATTCCTTCTACCAGACATGAACAAAAACCTACCCACCACCACCAAAATATGACCTGGTGTCACATTCTTAAATTTACTTTATTCTAATAGGTCACTATCTAATTGTTTTCCCCTCTCCAAAATACTTAGGAATGTTACAGCTCACAAATGAGCACTGCTGTGAGGGAAATGCTTGTTCTGAGCATTCATTGTTAGGTTTGCCTTTTGAACATGCATGGATTTCAAGTTGCATTTCCCAGTCTGGGTTGTATTCATTGTGCATGTTTTTTTTTTCCCTTTTAGTGGACTATATTGTGGAATATGACTATGATGCCATGCATGATGATGAGTTAACAATCCGAGTTGGGGAAATCATCAGGAATGTGAAAAAACTGGAAGAAGAAGGATGGTTGGAAGGAGAGTTAAATGGCAGAAGGGGCATGTTCCCTGACAATTTTGTGAAGGTGAGTTTTCTGCATTGGCGTGATTTTACTGTGATGGTGTGGCAGGGTCATTATTACTGAAATAGTTGGAATACACAACAGTTGTAACAGGATGATTTTTTTTTTTAATGGGAAGACATTCAAGGTGCTGATGTATTTTTTAATATGCTTTTGAAGATTTTTTTTTCATTTAAGTTCTGCTGTCTGTTCTTGCTTTAGCATTCCTTTTGGTCTGTACCCTTGCACTATGTGTTCTGTGTCCCTCTGACTTCTGCACCAAGTTGTCTGTAGCCATGGTTACCTGCTTTAGTGGGATGAACTGATTAAAAAAACAAGACCATAAAAAAACCCCAAACCTACCCCTACAGAAGACATCCAGTCATGAGAGAGTTGTGAAAGTGGGGTCACAGCTCAGTCTACTCATCTGTAATGAAAAGCTGCATCCTCAGGCTGTGCTGATGTGGGTTCTTCAGCCTGGATCAAGCTGCTTTATTTGAAGGACCTGTTCTGCTTTACCCTGGACTCTGCAGCTGGCACTGCCTTTTTTGTGACTCTGCAAATTCCTTGGTGTAACACTTCCATATAGTCCAAATGAATGTCGATATTCCTGCCGCTTTTGAAGTAAAATTAGTTCTTTGCAAACCAAAACTATCCAGTGTATCTTACTGTGATACTTCATGTAGATAAACCTAAGGGGAAATTGGTCCAGTGCTATAAACACTTCTTTACAATTGTTGACTTTAAATTTGATAGTTTTTCAGAAAAATTGAAAAAGCAAAATTACTCATATTTGATTTACTGCAGAGGGTTTTAAATATTTTCCTTTTAAAACTGATGGGAATGAGCTAGATGTTCTCAGAGAGGGCCTCCTACCAAGGGAAAGTTTGTATGAATGCTTTTCACTTGTCTAACATTTTCAAGTTGTTGGTAGTTTAGTTCAAAGTAATTTTTGGGTTTTGAGTCTTGTATAAATACCTCAAGTGGTGTTTTGATGATTATTGTGCTGATGTTCTTAATTAGCTCTCAAGCGCTGTGTAAGAAGAAAGCATGAGACTCAGCTCTTTGCTGGTTTGTGGGTCATCAATTTGTGTTTCTGCTGAAGAGCAAAGATGGGTCGAATGTGACATATTTCTGTGTTAGTTACCGAACTTGTTGGGTGTTTTCTTGCGCTTCTGCAGCTGCTGCTTTTATAAACTTTGTTTAAAATTATTTCCAATCTGGCTTCTCAGCTGCAGGTATTTTTAACTCTCCAGCTGTTCATATGTGCGTGGCATGGTCGGATGTCCTGAATTACAGGGGACAGTCAGTTTTCTAGAAGGTGTAGGGGTTTGGAGAAGTAGAAGGGAAGTTGTGAAGAAGAAAATTATCACTTTTGTTTCATGACAGCAGGGGTAACTTGCCGTCTTGGTGCTTAGCTGGGTGCAATTATGAGGCTGATCTTGGGAACTTTTCTTCAAGATGGTATGTTTAGGCTGGAAGGCTGTTGTGTAGTGGTGAGATCATGGGAAAGCATTAATTGGTCGAGAAGTGAAAGTTGTGTGTTTTCTTCATGGTCAATTTGATTATAGTTTCTTCATGAAACTTAATTTACAGGTAGTGATAGTTTAAGAGAGACTATTTCTAGAAAAGCTGTTGCAGAAAAGTGGTTTCTTGATTTTATTTTTCTCCTCCCAAACCATTCTCATTTGCTGCTGTAGTAGGTTGTTGGATCATACTGCAGTATCTATGGGATGCTACTATGACCAGACTGCTGCAACTACCAAGCCTCAGCAATGAAACTCCTTTTTGGCCTGGTGTGCTGTTAATACCTGCAAGGTGCAGGTGACCTGCTGGAGGGAGGTGGAAATGAGCTCAAGCAGGGCTGGACTTTGGCCCTGTGAATGAGGAAAGTCCCTTGAGAAATGGAATTACTTGTTTGCTGCTGAGAGCAACCACCACCGTTGGGATTGGTAAGAAGAGTGAGGATGCTCACAAGGGATGAGTATTGCTGACTTCTCATGACCCACATGAAAGGGAAGGAGCACAAAAATCTGAAAGAGGACAGAAATGTAACCAGAGAATGCAAATTGCTGTGGACAGGATTAAGGGTTGCACCAAGGGTTGCACATTTGGTTGCAAAATTTTGGGACAGTACTTAAATATTTATTACTTCCTGAAAGGATTATCTTACTGTCCCTTTATGAGTATAAATTTCGTGCATTAAATGGGGATGTGGCCTGAATGCATTATGTGGTTAAATTTGTGGTGGCTTTTTGGTGACATATATATACACACTGGTTTGTTAAGAATAGAACTGAGGCCAGGATATAAACTCTACATGCAGACTATGGATGGTAAATTATAATTTGTGCTGATCTGAAAAAGATTAAAATTTGAAGCTGAAAGTGTATGTTACCTACTAGATTTGCCTTCATGTGTAAAATTTAAAAACATAAAAAATATGACAGATTATATTGGGTGAAGATCAACATTTTTTTTCTTTTTCAAATGTTAGATGGTATTAGAGAAGATAAATTATTTTTTAGAAAAGAAATAAAGGCCTTTGATTTTCATCAACTGAAAGAGAATTGGGAGCAAGGTTCTAATTCCAGCTAGGTTTCTTTTGCTAATTTTGTTTGTTTCTTCTTCATCCTGTGTGAGGGCAGGAAAAGAGCTTGTTGCCTTGGTGCCAGCTGCAAACTGTCCTTGGCTGTCGGGCAGCACAAGGCTGCTTCTTGCCTGTTTGAAGGACAAGCAAAATGTGGACAGGAGGATTATTGCTGCATGCTGCCTGAATATGTTGGATGCCCCAGATTCAGACTGTATCCTCACTGCTAAAGCAGATCAGCCCCCTTCTGTTCCCTCCTTCTGGGCTCTGCCCATATATTGGATTTACTGACATTTTATGCCACTTCTCATGCTTTGACAAATGCATCTTTTCTGTTTGAAGTATAACTAAGTGCTCTCAACTTACTTTTGGGTTGTTAGAGCAGGAAGTAGCTTTTTGATTATGTCTTCCTTTTTTTTCTCAAGCCGTCTAAATTACAAAATAATTTTAAATTGTGGTAGTAGACTTGTTTCATATAGTGGTAGCAGTTGGGTCTTTGCTGTCAGAAGTGCAGCAGAGGAAGCTGAGACTGTTTTTTTTAATTGGGTTAATTTGCTGTACAGTGTGGGTGAGCTAAGCACTATGGCACTTTGAAACAGTCCTGTGGAGAAAGGAATTTATAGAAGCTTCCTGTGGATACTGATGTAATGCTGATGCTTGGTACCTTATAACATCATCTGGTAACTTTTTGGTTGGGTTTTATTGGCTTCTACCCAAGCCTTTTGCATATTGATGGGCAGATCCTGGAGAATGATCAGAGATAGGTGATACCTGGCTCCTCGTGCCAGCTGGGACCAAGATGTTTTTTGTGAGCCCATCACTTGATGGATTAATGAGCAGTCTGAGATGCTCTGTCCCAGAAGGTGCAGTTCTTGGTGCTGACTTCCACTTGCATCATTTTGCTTTAAAAGAAAGAGAACAGGTAGAGTCAGCTAAGGAGAACCCCATGAAGCCTCTGAAACATCCTCAGATTCTCCTGTGCGGTGTCACTGCATGGGTTGGGAAGTGGGAGGTGTTGTAAAGGTTGGGTGAGATGTCCAGAGCAGTCCTAAAATCAGAAGTTGATGGTAAATAGACAGTTGAATACAAGTACGTTAAAAAAGGAAGTGTAAGCAATTACACTGCCTACTTGTGAAGCTCATTTCCTTGAATTCGCTTTTCAGTGCTGGGCTTCTTAAAGATGTTCTGCCTGTATTGCAGAGCCAGATTTTGGAGTGGTCACATTTCCAGTGTTACTAACAAAACCCGGTGTGAAATTCCTGTTTGAACTGTGTGCATATCCCCTTTGAATGGGGTTGAATTAGAGTTCTTGATTCTGACATTGTTATTGCCATTTTTCTGCTTCTTCCTGTATGGGCAATTTAAAATAAACAACTTCATAAATTCCTGAAAGGAATTAGCAATGGAACCTAGCAGACTTTTATTGTTTTCTTTGAGAGCAGCTTTTCCTTTCTAAAATCCATCACAGTGAAAAATGTGCACATATTTGTTTCCAGTGTGATTTAGAGAAATGCAGTAATGCTGTTAGATGGAATGTGTGAGGTTTTTGGAGATATTCAGGTGTGTGGAAGACTTCTTGGTTTTGGGTTGGGTTTTATTTCTGTTTGCTTCTAGACTTTATATAATATACAGGAACTGTTCTCTGAAAGTAAAGGTTAAGAGTCCAGGCCTCCCCTCCTTCAGGAAATCCCCCAGACCTCCCCCTTCCTGTGGCCCAATGAATCTTAACTCCTTTTTTTGCATTTACTTTGACAAGATGGACTAAGATTCATTTTTGTTCATTTGTTTGTTTTGAGTAGTTCTGTTCACTCTCCAGGCACCTGTTTTGTTGATAACTGAAAGTGATGATTTGGTGTTCATCCTTCTGTTTATTTTCTTAAGGTTTTTGTCCCTACATACCTGAAAAGTTTTTCTTTTAAGAACGGAAGGTCCCTGTTTTATTTCATTTATTGCTATTCTAGTTTTGTAAATAGCTGTATTGTGAGTAATAGGCTTTACATGGTAGTAAAACCAGTTTGATCATAAGCTCAAGGCAGTAACTCGGATGAGGGAGGAGCAGTGGATAGATTAATCAGTAGCTTTCATCAGTTAAGGCAGAGAAGTTTGCCAGGAGGCTCTGGGGACATTGTGGTGAGCGAGCTGGACACTTCTCCGAGCGTGTTTGGGACATGCAGCACCTCAGCCTTGGAGCTGGTGCAGGGCCAGCTTCCTGCCTGCACAGGTGGGAGCAGCTGCTGCCGCTCTAGCGCCGAGCCTGGATCCTCTCCAGGCTAACACGTGAACTTTGCTCACTGTGACATTTTTCTTCCTCCCCCTAAATAAAAGAAACCCTGCAACACTGGGCGTGTTCGAGCAAATATGTCCTTGGAAGTGGTAAGCTTGTTTTATTTTCCATATGTTATTAATACTAAGTGTTGGAAATGGACTTTGTGTTTCAGGGTAGTGAATGGGAACAGCATGAATTTAAACTTGCAATATGATTTTGAGGGTTTATTTAGTATATGGTGTAAATTCTTGGTCTTCGAATTGTTTGTATAATAAAATTACTTGGGTTTCGTTTAGCTTATGTCCCCTTCTGTAGGACAGGAAAGAGAAAGAGTTCCTTCTTAAAAGGATGATTTGTTTTTAGGTGATTCTTTCTGTTCAGCTTCCTGGTCTGTGTGTTTGTGGAAACAAAACACAGCCCAAGCCTCTTTTCTTCCCTTTTCATCACCCCTAGAAGAACACTTGAGAGTATTAGCACAGCTGACCTATCTTCTTAAGCCTGTCTTTGCTGCCTCTGTCCTGTCCTTCTCACTGGAGGGATGCTGTTAAACACCGACTGTGCTGTGAGCCAGTGAGAGTAGTTTTGGCTGAAAGCTCCTTCAAGCGTAGCATCTTCCTTAATTCCTTTTCAAAAATAGCAAATTGACCTCACCCAGAACTTAAAAGAGGAATCATGGAGTTGGGAGGGATTGCAGACAAGACAGACTCTTCTAGGTTAATTCTAACCTGGGCACAATTTAAAAGCATAGTAACATTACTTAAAAAAGCAGATTAATAAATAAACTTTTAGGCAATGTGTATAGGTTAAGCCACATACATTTAGTTTGAATTAAGTAGGACGTTTTTAAGGTATAGAATAAAATATTTATTTCCAAAATGTTGATGCCTGCTCCTTCAAGTATTCTGTCCAAAATCTTTGCATCCAGGTAAGGCTTGGAGAAAAAAAGATATGCAGCAATTTACCAGTCCTGTTGGTCAAATTACATTTCAGTTTATACAGCCTTTTCCTTTGCTTTGGTATTGTTTTGAAGGAACTGTCACCACTAGCAGTGGGTTTTGCAGGGAGGTGACACTGAGTGCTCAGAGCAGCGCTGCTTCCCAGGCAGAGTAGGCAGCCCTGCTGGTAAAAAGGTGATGTTTACTTCGAAGCTGGCAGTTCTTGTTTCTCAGAAACAAAGATTACATGCAAGATTGAAAGCCATATTAAGTAATTTCGGTTTCAGTGCTGAGTATGTGAGAGAAGCACTGGGCTCTTTGTCTCCAGGCAAGGAGTGAAGCTGAGCGGCCAGGCTGGTGCTCTAACACCTGTTGCCAGTGCTATGGTGCCACCCATTGTTCCTGCTGATTTTTCTTCAGGCTTTTGGGGGAAATAGGGCCACTGGAGGAGACTGTCATTTCAAGGGGTACCTTGTGGGCTTGCCTGAGCCGCACCTGCTAATCCTGTCGATTGGCACACGTCTGGGATTTGTGAGAATGGTGATAATTATTCCTGTGTTTGGGGGGTGAGAGACAAATCTCTGCTATCCAGTTGTTTTGCCCTGAATAACCAAGAAAACAGTTTTTTTCCAGCTGGAATGTTGGTAATTGGCTTGGGTGAGCTGTGCTTATGATGGGGAAACTATTGTTTCTAAAAACAATACTAAAGAAAAAGAAATCAACTGAAAACATTGACAGATATCACCAACGGCACTGATATGTCAGCATTTTTGCTGTCTTTCAGAGCTCACCATGATTTATTGTTATTCCTGTGACTTTTCCAGTTGAGTCACTGGATTGACTGCTTGGGTTCAGACCAGTTGAGCCCTGACCCTATGAGGTCCCTGTGAGATATGTGACTGTATCTGGCATGAAGAGGGGAAGTCTGGAGGTGTATTTGCTTTAGCACTGTAGAGCTGCTGTTGCTGTCACAGCTGTGCCCACACAGCCCTTTGAGGGCACCTGTATGTCACGTTGTCTTTTCAGCTGTCACCATGTCCACCAGGAATTTTGTTGCCTTGTCGGTGTTGGCTGGGGATGTGTGAATTATTTCATATTCTGAGGCAGTATAGATATCTTGTTTAGAAAGAAAGAGCATGAAAGTGAGTTGACTATTTGAAATACTTAACTTGATGGACTGTTAGATCTGAAATGTCACAGATACTTTCCTCAAAAGTGAACTGTTTAACTGCAGGAAATTTGTTGAAAGGATGTGGCCCTTTCCCTGTTCAAGATGAGCACCTGTGCTTTAAGATGTTGAAAAAAAATCACCTGAGAAGATTTCACTTTGCATTTGCAAACGATTGTTTCACTTTAAGAGTAAAAATCTGTGACATTGTGATGTTTTCAGTGGCTGAATGTGAACACAGAATGGGGAAAACACTGGTGGTTCTTGTAATACTTAATATCTTTTCAAATATGGAATACATATATGTTAATAATGTGTTGTTAAAAGCATGAGAGAAATGGAAAGAGCTTCTAAGTTTTGACTCAGTGGCAGCACTGGTATGGAACTTTAAGGAATTTAAGGTGCTGTCTTGAAGGACAGTAGGATAAAGCGTGATTAATGACCTGTGTGAATACTGCTTAATATGCTTATTATTCCCTCTGATTTGAGTTATCCAAGTTTGTTGATTGTACCTGTGCCTCTTGCTTTTCTAAATGCCATATCAGCTTGTGATGTTGCTCTGTGGTAACTGCACACTCCTGGATACTCCCAGAGCTGCTCTGATTGAATGTAATGGTTTGTGTGGAAGAGGCAGCAGGTTTATACATGTCCTTATTCCTGTAATCACATGAAGCAGTCTGCTCCTTTGTTTGTCCTTATTTAGTTGTTACACTTGATTTGTGTGTAATTTTATGGTTTCCTCTCCAAGCACAGGAGCAAGGCAACCATTCCCTGCCTGGAGGCTTCAAACAGGGTGTGCTCCATCAAAAGGTGTTTGCAACCATCACTGAGTAAACTGCACAAAGTATTGCTGGTGACTTGGGCAGCAGGGACTGAGTGGGTGTGTGCAGGAAGCTTACTTTTAAGTTTAGACCTTCCCTGTGTACAGAAGCCTAAAATACAGCTATAAATATGCACTCTGGAATTAGCATATGTAATAAGACCAACGAGGTCAGTTATCCAGGTGCTGTTTGTTGTAATATTTGTTACATCCCAGGAGGCTCTGACTGTACATTCCAGCCCTGTAATTTCAGTCCTTTGCCATATGTCTAATAAATCAGTGTGCGTGTACACCCAACACAGTTAATATTAAATCTGTTCTTTTGCTTTTTTATGAGGTGGAATGAAGTAATCTAAATGTGAACTTGAAGCTTAAACCTACATGAGGGTAGCTCATCTTTGTCCTGTCCTCTCTTAACATTTGCACCACTTGTGAATTTTTTTTTTGGGGTGGCTCATCATTTTGGAAGGGGAAATTAGCTCTTCTCTACTGTAGTGCTTTCAGTATTTAGTTTCAAATGTATGTGTCCCTTGAACACTGGCTTTATCGAATATTATGAGTTAATCTGAAAGTTTATTGTGATACATGTTTTCTAGGTTTAACAAGCTTTTTTGGATGCTCTTCACTTCCTAAAAATATATTTTGGTGTATGTATGTGAATTCTTTAGCTTTGGACTTGGTGTAATAAGCTTTTGAATTCTTAGAAACCGGTGGTGATGAGCCTGTTACATAGCTGCTTTCAAAACAGGAGCAGAAAGCAAGATACATTTTCAGTTAAAAATGTTAGTTAATGTATGAATCTTTGGTAACACTTAATCTTTAAGCCTTTTCTAATCTAATAATATGTTTTTAGCCCTTATTTGAAAATCTCTTAAGCATTTGTGTCCTAGGCAAGATTTATGAAGAGATGTCGATGTGTCAATGTTTTAACTTGTGGCCATGAGTGAAGTGCTGGAGGTTTTGCAGGGAATGGAAAGAGGTGGGTGCCTTGGAAAAGGGATGCAGGGAGGAAGAAAGCTGAGTGGGTGCAGGAAAACAGGATGATGGTGAGAAGGAACAAGGGATGTTCCGAGTTAAACATCAAAGTGAATCTGTAGTGGTTACTGGATCCCACATTTCTCTGGACCAGTGGCAGAGACCCTTAACTGAGAGAAGGGAAAGAAATGTCTTCCTGCCTTCCTGTGTGGGGGAAGCTGATAAAACACATGTGCTGCAGGAGCTGGAGCTCTGTCTTGCCCTCTGCCATGTGTGATTCCTGGTTTCATTGATCTGAAGCACTATTTTGTGGCTGGTGGTTGACAGGACACTAACTGTTATTCTATAAAACAATTACAAGAAATGTAATTAAATTTTCATATATAGGTATTAGCAAATATAATAGAGAAGTGCAATCAGCATTTTAAAATGGTTTTATCTGGCTATGAACATGGCAACACCATAAAATATTCTTAAGGTATTATTTGCAGATGTTTTCTAAAATGAACTTTTTTCTTAATTAAGTGGTTGGGAAACACTGATGTAAAGATCTGTGCTTCCTCTAGTTACTCCTGTTAGTTTAGGATTCCTTGCTCTGCTGTTGGTAGACCTGGTGAGCTGACTGCTGAGCTTTCCTGCATGTAGGGTTTTGTGTTTTGTTTAAGGTCTCTTGTATTTTGCCAATGTTAACAAGACTTCATGTCAGAATCTGTTTTGACACTTGCTTGGCACAAAGTTTGTCTGTATCCAATTCTCTCTGACAAAATTGAATTATTTATATATATAGAAACTATATGCATGTATAACAATATTTTTATAATCTGTATCAAGATCTGAAACTTCAAACCTGCTTCTACATTACCTCTATAGAGTGCAAGGAAGGTTCAGCTCTTCCTCTGTTCTTGACTTCAAGTATTACAATTATTCAGTGACTCAAGTTTTAGTCTGTAAATTCATTAAATTTTTTATGCTTCCTGGAGATCCCACTTACTCCACATGTTGCATATTGTGAGAAAGAAGTGGTACCTTGCTTGACTGATGATTGTTTTCCCCCCACACAAGGAGACAGTATGATTAAAAGATCTATATTTAGCATAGATTATAATACATGTAAAAATGTTGGTAACTTGTTAACCATGTTATGTGATGTGGGTGTGGTTTAATAGAAGGCAGCAAGTCAGACTACGAAGAGGCAAAGGCAGGGAGTGATGCTGCCTCACTGTTGATTCAGCCTCATCATGGGCTAGCACTTAAACCCAGTGGTACACTGTTAAACATTCCATACTTCAAGCATAAATTAAGCCCCCAAAAAATCAACCCATGACATGTGTTAAACTCTCCAGGAGGTAAGTTTTCTTGCAAAACAAAGGTTAGCAAGCTTGTCCATTCTTCAGATGGTAACTGCTTTCATCTTTAAGGTGATTTGTTTCTATTTTCAAGAATGATCCTTAATCCTCTGGAGAGTCAGGGGCAGCCTCTGACCTCTCCCAGCCAAGCTCTTGTCTTGGGAGGTGGAACCTGCTCTGATCTCCTGAATGCTCCAGTGAAGGAGCTCAGGAGCTTCTTGGCTATTTTGGTACATAAATTTTCTTGATGTTTCCCTTTAGTTCATGTAAAGTAATGAGGCAGATAGAAATAGCTGAACATTACTCATCTTTCTTTCGTTGCCTTTATTAATTATTTTGCCTCTGGGCACCTACACTGAGGATGAGAAATCACGTTTTCTACTCAAGGAACAGGCACAGGCAAAATGAAAGGATATGGGATATCTAAGTGACTGGTGCTGTTAAGGCTGCCCTGTGCCTGCCTGTCTGTTGCTGTGACTATGACTGGAAATGTGGTACTTAAATAACTAGTTATGTGGGATTTTTGTGCTCCGGGAGCTGAGGTTTCATTGCTCTTGAACAGGTTACAGATGACAATCTCTCTTCTATAAGCAGCTGTACAGATTTTTATATGTATATTTATACAGTCACATTTCTATGTGTTTTTTTTCCAGGAATGGGATTTTGCAGGCTGTGAACGTGTATAAACAAAACTATTGCCTGGAGATTTATCACAAGCTTCCAATTCCTCCCTCTCCCCTAAAATGACAGGTTCAATTCTGAGTTACTTATTTTCTACTCAGTAAAATATGAGTCATGGACTTAATTTGCCAGTCCATGGCTTCTTTATTGCTGTTCTGATGGGGAAGAAAAGAGACGAGATAATTGTATGTATAGGCTCAGACATTTATCTTTGTGTATTCTTTATCTCAGCCCCTTTAGAGATTGAGACCATTATCTGCTGCTTGAGATCTTCCTTTAAAATGTACTCAGCCACTAAGAGTAATGCACATCGTTTTTGCACAAACTGGTGTTACAGTGGAATTACTATAAGAAGTCTAAAGGTGATTGTTCTTTATATAATAGCATATACAGGAGGAGATGGCAGCTGAAGCCTTAATATTTATGCTTGAAGAATCTAGCTAAGGATTTAGATTTGCTGGATAATGAACTTCTCTGTGCCCTATAATTCAGGAATAGACTTTGTATTTTTAACTCCTGGACTTTCAGACGCTCTGACCTGCTTTCTGCATCTCCAGTGCCTGGCTGATTTGAGTGCTCTTGGCTTCTGGCGAGGGCAGTGGAGGGGATCCAGCTGTCCCTGCCTGAGCCATGGCTGGGCAAGCGGCTGATGCTGGGGAGGTGCTGCTGCCTCTCAAGTAGGTCAGGGGCGCCTGCTTATTTTAACCGCATCGTGAGGCTGTGCATACATTTACATGTGTTGCATTTTTGTCTGCATATAAAGAATAGTTCTTGCATCACGCATTGCTGCACCTAAACAATTTTGAGATTATTTGTAAACCTGCACATTTCCCTGAGGGATTGTTAAACTGTGACAGGTGCAATTAAAGCAAAAACCACTTGCGCTTTTTTTTTTTTTTTTTTTTTTTTTTTTTTTTTTTTTCTTTTTTTCTTTATTTATTTTTTTTTTTT
>WEKY01013819.1:0-33070 GCA_013390045.1 Picathartes gymnocephalus | reverse complement strand
TTTTTTGGCTAGTTAAATTAATATATTTGTTTTTTGCCTATTAGGCTGCAGTGACTTTGTAAGTGTTGTGAAATACATATTTATTGGAGATTATGAAAACTTCAAACCTTTGACTACTGCTGTAGTTCACAACAGAACAAGTGGGTGGTTGCTTCCCAGTGGAGTGTGTTTTATGCCAAGAGATAGTCTGTATTGACCTTGTACTGCCAAGTTATAAATGCATAAAATCTGTGCTGCTCATGGAAACACTGACAAGCCTTGAACTGCAATGGGGTGGCAGAATAAAAATATTAAAATTTCCAGCTGCTGTTAATGTTAGATTTTCATTTTGGTTTTGCTGGCTGGCAGTGGCCTCATCTCTGAACAAGATGAACTGTCCTGGAGCTTTTTGTTGGTATTGTCACAACACAGACTTTCTCTGATAATTCAAATATACGAGGCTGACTTAAAACCCACCAAAAACAAAGAAAGAAAACTGCCTTGTGAAACCCATGGACAGGAGTCTTGGACATGTTCAGGTTGGGTATAGTGATACCTCAGAGGTGAGACCTGTGGGCAGTGTCATTTTCCAACCACTGAAGTGCAAGCAAGCTGTTTGGATGAGATGTAAGAATTGCAAGTCCTTATTAACATTATTAATGGGGCATGAATAAGTGTCAGTTTTGAGATTATCCAAACTGTCTTTGTGTAGAAATTACTTCCTTTGTGAAAGGAGTCATAAAGATGATGCCCAGGATGAAAGTGCTGGCAGAGGTGATGAGTGTGTATGTCATAGGATCCTGATTTGTGCTTTTCAAAATGAATCTTGGAGCACTTCCCTGCTGTTAGAAGACTCATGTGAGCTACAGGCTTATGGTGTGGTGGGCCACATGCAGGTGTGGAGACCAGGGATTCCTGAATGTGTTTCAATTTGGTTTAATTTTAATATGGTTTCTAATGCCCCAAGGAAGGATAATTAATGTTGCAGTTCTTCTTTAACAAGGAGAACAAAAAAATAATGCTTGCTTTACATGTTACAAAGGGTAGAGAGTTAAATATGGAAAAAGCAGTTGATGGCTCATTCAGGCATTGCTTACTGGCCCCTGCTGTAGTTCTTTGTTAAAACCAGATTTATGCCTGGCTGCTGTGGCAGAACTTTCTCGTGTGGTTGTTTTTTCTCTCCTTGTTGCAAAGCACCTCCATGTGATGCTCCAGTGCTGCTTTCTGACACATGAAGTAAAACATCTCTGTCGACTCTGATTCAAACCTGGCTGGTCCCAGTCCTTTACCCACATCTGCACATTGTAAACCGATGGATTTGCAGTCTCTCTGTTCCTGTTTTTGTCACAGTCACCTTGAACTTCTTGCATCATCTTTCCTTTAATGTGTCTTGGATTAGGATGTTTTCTCTTAACTGTGTGTTGAAGTGTTCACAGCTTTGCCATCCTGGCTGTGGTAGGAAGGTACAGGGAGCACCTTCCTGGTGCTGCCGGACTCTCCCACTGTGTGATTGTTCTTTCTGGTGTCTGCTGATGAAATTCTTCATCAGTGAATCTTCAGCCTTTGAATCTGGCAGCAGGATTTTCTTCATGTAATGACTATGCACAGAATTATTTCAGCTCCTGTTTTTTAATGTAATTCCACTGTGCTTCTTGGTAAAATTTGCCACTGTCTTGTGTTAGACCTCTGAGTATTTTCTACCTGTCACTACTTCAGGTGGAGACTCAAGCCTGGCAAGAAAGTTGCACAAGCAGTCCTCTTCGGTTCTGGGTGTTTGGTCTTTTGTAGTGGGCACTGCTTTTGTCTAAAATAATTTCCTATTATTTATAACCTATCCATTATTTTGCTGCCTTTGATGCTGGACTTAAAAGCATATTGTCTGTTTAATTCAAATTACTGATTAAGGTGGTGCTTATCTCACACCATTTTCTAGCATTTGGAAGTGGTGTGTGTGTTGGTTTTTGTGGTTTTTTTTCTAATAAATTAAAAAATTTTCTCCTAATAAAATAAAAAAATTGTTTGTGACCAAACTGTCTGTGTGGGGCTTCCCCATTTCCTGTTTGCATCTCTGTGCTTTTTACAAAGCCGTTGAAGCAGCTGCTTCTGAAATCTTGTGCAAAGGGCAGACCTGGGGAAGGAGCCTGGAGTTGACTCCTCACTGGAAAGTGTTACAGTTGAGAAACCTGGGCAAGTACTAGTTCCTGGAGCAGCTTGGAGATTTTAAAGCCTGTATAGATTGTATAGCAAAAAAATTACAATTTTAAAAATCCAGGGGCAGGCAGAAGCACTCTCAGTAGACCAGTATGTTTTTAAGATGAGCAGAATGGCCTTGTCAGCAATGCAGCTAGAAAGGTGTTTTGGAGGTGACAAACTTTTCAGCTGTAGCCAAATTTAATTGCTTATGGTTTTATCAGACCTATGAGTAACTGGCCAAAATACAGCTGTAGACCTGAGAATGACAAAATCTTTGAAATGTGAAATGTCTACTAAAATGGGAGGTAGACAGGATGCTGTGCTATTCAAGAGGGGTTTGTTTTTTGTTTGTTTTGGGGTTTTTTTTGAACTTGGAATATGGGAAGGATCTCAGCGGAGCTAAGATCTCCAGGGCAGAAGTCACTGCGGAGGAAGGAGAGTAACAGCAGGAACTACCCAACTGTTTTCTAAAAAGCCTCTTTTATGTAATGTAGATGAGTGGGAGGAAAAATCCTGCTGTCTGTAGTCTTGCTCTGTTCATTTGAGAAATAGGAAGATGCTTTGGTCTGTTTAACTTGAGGTTCATAGTACGTTTGAAAGCATCAGTGGGTTTTCAGACCTGCTGAGATTTCCAGCTGGACAGCTGCAGTAAGAAAGCTGGGCTTTAATGGTCCAAAAAGTACCAGACAGACAGGTCTTGGGGACTACGTTTCTCATGTTTTTGGCATTTTGCCAGTATAGGGGCTTTGTTGTCTTGAAGCTCATGGTCAGTAGTTCACATTCTGTTTTCAAGTATTAAATATTTTATTGCATCTATAGCTGCAACAACTCTTGGAGTTGTTAACCAGTGGCTGCTGATGGTGGATGCGAGAATTGTTCTGAAGTGGATCACAAAAAGCTGCAAGTATTTGGGGTGTTTGCATCCCCAAAGGATGCTGTGGAGGCAGACAGGACCGTGGGTGCAGAAGGGGATTAGACAGCTCCAAGTGCAGGCACAGGAGGAAGAGGAGGTGATCCATCTCGCTGATGGAATCCTTACGGGTGCTCTGGGAATGTGGGAGGATCTGAGCTGCAGGAGCTCTAAAGAGCATTTGGGATTTTGGCTGCTGGGAGCTGTGTTCTGCGATAGATGGGCAATCGATCCAACTTAATGGGTTTCTCCTTGTGCCAAGCGATGATTTCCTTCTTTCGGAATATCTCTTCTCCAGTGGAATCCCATTTAATGAGCTGATGCAGTAGAGTGACTGTTGCTGCTTGGCCTTTTTGTCAAGAACTGGTACTTTCTTGTTTATAGGCTTCTGAGTCTTGTTTGGAACATTCAATTCCAGTGCTAACATTCTAATTTAAAAAGATAGGAAAATGGGAGACATCAACCAGAAAAATTATATCTGTTATTTTCCTCTTAGATCTTTTCCCTCACTTGCTCCCACTCTGTTTCTTGGAGCTCACTTTCTTTTCTACTTATATCTGTCAGCAGTGCAATTGCATCTCATCTGTAAACACCTTGGAGCTTTCTGAGCCAGAGATGATCACCTAATACAGTTTTATATCCTAAAATATTTTAGTACCCTGCTCTATGGTCTGTCATTGAAGCAATATTTATATTTTTAAAAATGTTTTCAAATATGAGCTGTTACATAAAAGTTGGAATATGAAACTTCTGGGCTCAAAGCTCCTTTTCTGAGATTTAGAGTAGATGGCTAAAATGCTGCCCCTGTTTCTGGTTTTTCTCAGCACTTTACCTGTTTACTAACCTGATTGTATGGAAGGGTCAGGTTTATTACAGCCTTGGGTATGTTTAGTTACAGGATGATGGCTGTGATTTTTGAGGATGTCATTATACCCTAAATGGTAAGTACCTGAAATGTGTTAGTCTATGGAGCACCTGTCTAAAACCACTGACCTCTTGGGTGATTTAAGTGGCCTCTGAGTCTTTTTTATCTCTTCTTTCAGGAAGTTAAGAAGGATGTAGAGCCCGAGGATGATGCTGTACCTCTCAGGAGGGAGAAATCTGGCAATGTAGCCAGCCTTGTGCAGCGTATGAGCAGCTATGGGCTTCCAGCAGGAGGATTTCAGCCTCATCCCCCGTCCAAAGGCTTCAAGAAGAGTATGTGGTCTTTCCAATTCCTTCAATTGTGCATGCTGCTGATGTGCATTTTTAAAATAAACATGAATTATTTAATGCATGACTTAGTTTTAAGGTTACGTGGAAAACTAGAGACATAGGAGGAAAAACTGATTCAAAGACAAATTTTGCTCCTGTATGTATGGGCAGAAAGCTTAAATGTAGATTTTAACACCAGTAATAGGGATGAATTTTCCTGTGAACAGGATTTAGACTCCTTCCAGAGGTCCATGAGTCCTGTGACTTCGTTTGAGCTCTGTTTGTATTATCAGGTACCTGAATGAGAGCTGCAGGCCTGTTCATGATAATAAAACATTTTCCTGTGATCTTTTTAAAAGAAATGTTGAAACATGAAAACAACTAATTTTGCTACAAATGCAAGGCTTTGACAAGGAAACACTGTAGTTCAGATTCTTCCTGATAGGCTTGCCTGTGGTGTGAAATAAGGTGCAGTTGGTGGTGTTAACACAAAGTAGTAGTTTTCCTTTTGTTGTAGCAGCAACCCTCAGGATGGCAGAAGTATAGCACAGGTGCTTCTGTATCTGTGATTTCAATGTTACAATGCCAGTTTTTATATCAAGGTGACTAAAAACTAGAGCAGAAAACTTACCATTCCCTGCATCCAGCAAATGAGCTTGTGGTTTGTATTTGGACATACCAATCTCTTGTAAGATATTGCTTTAAATTACTGTGGCTTCCTCTGTCTTAAAAGGATTTGAAGGCATTTATGATTTAAGCTTGCTTTTTTAAAAAGAATTCAGAACTTACTGATTCTGGCATGTTTATGCTTTGGGGTTTTGCCTATGAAAAAAGAGCCACTAGTTGTCTTTTAAGACGCTGCAACAGGACCACCACCTTTAAAATTTGTTGAGACTTTGTTCCAGGAAGCTAAGGATTCAAAATTACTTTTTAGTGACTCTGATCTGTGTGTGCATGTTGGCAACAGCACGTAGGTGCCTGTTGGATGTTTACAGAGCAGGCTTTGGAAAAATCCAACCTGAAGGATTAATGCTGTTCCTAGATAAATGCAGCCAGGTTCTGAAAGGAAATCAATGTGATCCTTATGGGTCCTTCCACCTAGAGATACTGTAGGATTCTGGGAACATCATCTGATACCAGTTCAGCTGTCAGCTATTGTTCTGGTCACCCTAACCATGGAATGTTTCCATATTTTCCATGTCACATCCTCATGCTGGTCGCTGTGGCCAGGGTAGAAGGTACAGCTTGGTCTCAAACTCTGCAGGGCTCTGGCTACTCTCATTCTCCTGGACAAAATGATGTTCAAGCACTTCACTTTAGGCACACAGCTGTTTACCTGGTGCAGTGACAGTCTCTGCATTTCCATTTTACTTGCTGTTCCCTTTTTCCTGGAAGACTGTTTAAACAGCTCCTGCAGATCCTGTTTGCTCTGTGCCTGGGCAATCATTCGCTTGCCAGAGCTTAGTTGTCTTTGTGTTTCTGATTTTTCACTTGCTAAAATGAGGTTTACAATGTTAAAAATTGAGTTAAGTTTCTTTAATAGGGTGTTTCCATGTGCAGTGGGGCAGGTTGTCTGTGCCTCCTGAGTGGCTTTTGTTGTTCCCACATGCAGCTCTCCCTGAATTCAGGTATTTTTGTGTCAGGTGGGTGGTATGCTGCAGGCAGAATTCCTATCAGTTAGATGTCTATCTTTGTTCAGCAGAAGGAAAATACAGAAGGTGTGCTAAGTGATGGCAACAAAGAGCTAAGTTCTGTTTACCCTATACAAAACAAACAAAAGCTGAAGCCAGACAAGTTGTTTTGGAAAGGGACAGAAATGCCTGCAGGCTGCCAGCCCCACAGTCCTGCAGCAGCACGTGAAGCTGGAGTGTCCGTTCTCTGAGAAGATTGGTTCCCTTCCTAAATTATTCTTGGGATTTTCTAAAGTGGGAGGCAGTACTTCCTAAACTGTGTGTCACTGCAAATAGACCTCAGAGGAGAGAGAGGGTTCTGGATGTGAAATGCATCCATGGGTTTCCCTCCCTCCTCCCATTTAGATATAATTACACTATGAAAAGGAACACTGAGATCAGATTTATACCAAATGGCAATGACTTTTTAATTTGCTTTTTTTTTGGTATCAGTTAATCTCCTACAAAGTAGAAGCCTTGAAAGCACTGTAGGAGGCAGTAAAGGCCATTGAACCATTTATTTGCAATTACTCTTAACTGAACAATCCCTCTGGGCTCATGCATGTGTTCCAGTGAAGGTAAAAGCAGGGTGCATTATGTGGGCAATTATCTGTTATTTGAAATAACCCATAAAGCTTCAGATTCTGGTTTATTTGTTTCTTGCATAGATCATATACCAGCATGTAGAAAATTCTTCATTTGGTAAGCCCTCTCTCAGAAATTTTGGGTGCTGAATATTACTCCAGTGCCTGGCCTGTTTTGTACTGAGGATGCTGGGTGTGATCTTCTAAATGCCTGGCTTTGGACTTTGAACAGGGCTATAAAAAGGCAAGGATCAATCTTGGAGACGGTATCTGTGTTTTGAGATATTTTTACACAGCTAATCTTAATTGCTGAAGCTTGAGTACGGAAGGAGTACAAAGGATGAGAGCGAGCATGGAAATGACGTATCTCCTGTAAGCTTAGGCTTTACCACTTCATGCTTTTGGTTCATATTCTCATTTAAACTGTGGCAGATTGCTTTTGAGGAGGATAGGAAACATGCATTGGGTCATAGCTCAAGATGATAATTGTCTTCAAAAGCATGCTGGCTGCTCTGTTGTGGAAAAGGTCTGAAGGCATGGCCTCTTGTTTGAAGAAGTGCATAAACTGTCTGGGTTCAGCAGCAGCAGCACTCCAGGATATGTGCAGAGTAATTAGGCACTGTGGGTTCACACCACTGTGGCTGCGGGGCTTGGGTTGTCAGAAGCCACTTCAATGCTCTCCCCTCTCAGGATGTCATTTTGCCTTTTTAATGCCTGCAGAGCTTTAATGATAATGGGGAAAACAGCTAAATGCTGCACTTGACTTTAATCTTGCCTTTGTCAAAGACTACTAATTGACAATTTGAATTACTAGATGCCATACTGGCACTGAGACAAGGGAGGGATTTTTTTTTTTTAATTCATAGATTGAGTTTAGATTTTGAAATATGAGCCAGGTAATTGTTGGCATTACCTCAGAGCTGTGGTTAGCAAGGTCTGTTAGAGGCGAGCAGGTCTGTAAGCTCTCCAATGTTGTGCACAACAAAAGGTGTTCTTGCTTTCAGGATTGCTTAAGGACTGGAGGCTCAAACTTGTGCATTTCCTTCCAAGCAGGTGCTAACTGGCAGTGATTGTCATTTCTGCAGATTTTGGTCAGGAAATAGCTTGAGAAATCACTGTAGTGGGGATTTACCTGACTTGCTTGTGTCAACATACTTTTTAAAGCAGGTTGGTAATTGGTATAGTGTTCATTTGTCGAAGCTATGGCTCCTTAGCCTAAGATGTCCCAAGCAAACTGTAAAACCAGCATTAAAAGCTACATAGCTTTTTGGGATGGTTTCTGTGTCTTCAGGAGCAGAGTGTAGGAAAGATGAGTTCTCCTTTATGAGTGTTCTTACTTTTGGTGTTTCCCTTGAATCAGGGTCCAAGAAGCGGCAGTGCAAAGTGCTCTTCGAGTACATCCCGCAGAATGAGGATGAGCTGGAGCTCAAGCTGGGGGATGTGATTGACATCATTGGCGAGGTAAGCTGTTCTACAGAGCTGGCCATCCATGTGCTGACAGTCAAACCACTTTTTTGGCTGATTACTTGTATTACAAGCATGCTGGGAAAATGGGAAGTAGTGTTTTTGCAGCTAAAGTTAATACTTTAGGAGTTCTTTCTCTCAGGATCTAATACTAATCAGTGATTGCTAGATGTTTAGAACAAGTATTTTGTCATCACAGCAATAAATTGTTGTCTTAAAACTGTGTGTTACACAGATTGATTTTTTGGAAAGCGTTTTACAGTTTTTTGCCCTTGTTTGTGTGATCCTTGGCTCTAGGATGCTTGTGCTAAAACTGTTGGACCACTTTCTGTAGGCTGACATACTCCAAATTGGTACAGGTGTAAAACATTATTTGACTTGATTTGCCAGTTTTCACGCTCTCTTGTAAACTCATTGAGTTTGAATGGTGGTTTCTTGTCTTCTCTTACCCATGTGGTTCCTTGGTATCTGTTCCATTGAATAGCAGTGGAGGGAGGCTTGCATGTGTGGGAAGAGTGTCTGTTCCAAATGGGAAATCTGTCAGGGAAGCTGTGGAACAGATCACAGTGATTGTGAAAGGAACCTTTTCAGAACTGGGTAGAAAACTTCTGCACAGCAGGTTCTGCCTTCACCAGTGCCATCTTTTCCTACTACCTCCCTAAGGCTCTGAGGAAGGAGAGTGAAGCTTTCTTTCTAGCCATGTGTTATTGGTGGTGCTTTTTAAGACTTAAGACTAGCTTTATGAGACTGTGTTTCTCATGTGCCATGACCTTTTTTGGAAGAGATTACTAATCTGGCAGTTGCCAGGAAGGACTCTTCCATTCTCCCAGCAAGGAAAAAACAATGCCCTTAGATGCCTTTGCACTAATACTTCCAGAATTTAATATCTGTGAGTAAACAGAGCGAGTGACTTGCAAAACCTGCTCACTAAACTCACAGTTTCATAAATACCTTTGTGTGGGAGTGTTTTTAGAAGAGTGTTCCTGGGTAACCTCAGCAGTTGAATTCATGGATGGTGCTTGCACTGGCAGTTGTTGCTGGATGGTCCAGTGTAAGCATTCATGAGAGAGCACGTGCAGTGAACTGTTGTGGAAGCTGCTGTTTTGGTTGCACGTGTCAGCATCTGGAATTATTTTCAGAGTGGGGTGCAGTGTGATGTACCAGAGATGACCAAGTAGCTAAACAGAATAAAAAGATCAGAGCATTTCCTCATCTGGTTTCTTAAGGAAGTGTGGATTATACTTTATTATTTAGATTTTTTTTGTTAGCCACCATGCTTATTCCTTTCTTAATGATTTGAAAATACTTTTTGTCTTTGCTACTTCTTTGAAAAACTATTAACAACTTTTTAGGGAAATGCTACCTGATAGAAAAATATTGTAGCTTACTATGATTACAGAGCTGGTTGCACATCATTTTTATGGTGATACAGAATAGACCTGACAGGTGTAGGCTCTGTCTGTCTGCTTCATGAAACTGTACTGGTGGGACCAGAAATGTAAAGAACTGTGGAAAATACTGTCCAATGGTTGTGCAATATGCTGGGGTAACTTGTCTTAGGTAACTTGTCCTCACTACTGTGAGATGATTCGCTTCTGTTTATATATAAAAGGTGCTGTTTCTGTACATGCAGATGACTTGTTAATTCATGGAAAGATCATTTGGTCTCTTCTTTTTGTGGGGAAGATAAGGTAAAATGAGCTCCATGAGGGTATCAGCTCTATCAGTTACTTGAGAATAATTCAATGCCCTTGAGTGGTTTTTGTAAATTGAGTAGGCACCACTGATTATGAAATCAAAGGTGGAAGCAGATGGTTTCAGAAATTAAATGATTGATATTGAAGAGAGCAGAAGTAACTTTTTGGGAAGAAAATAGTGCTGTGTGCTGGCTGAATCCACAGGGCTTTTTGTTTATAGAACATCATGTGGGTTTTACACATGAAGAACATGCACAGAGTGCACGTGATGACTGTGTCATTGCTCTAAAACTGTTGTTTCTCCTTTATATATTCCCCTGCTCCTGTCAGAAGCAGCACTAAATAGCAGATTTGTTTTTGTAGTATTATATTTTTAGTATTTACATACTGTTTTTTCAAGCAAAATAAAATTTCATATAGCATCATTAGGGAAGTTTTTAGTAAAAAACAAACCAAACCAGGTTGGCAAAGCTGCTTATTTCAGCCTTCTTCCCTGTTTTTTGTTTAGAAGTCTTGAGTTTGTTGTAGAAATAAATCAATGGCATTCATACTGAAAAAAGAGTTCTGGTGTGTGTACCAGAGCTGTACCTCCCTCTTGTGGAAATTGGATCATATGATAATATTTTGGAATGGAAGAAGAAGGGTTATGAAATTGTCATCAGTGTTGCTGCTGTTAACAGATGTGCAGATGTTCACCAAAGCATGGAGAACTTCTTTAGCCTTTGTCTTAGTGTTGATTAAAGTAACCTTTTCTGGCAATACAGTTTGTGTATAGTCAGGGGTTTTATAAAGGCAGTATGGTGAGGAGGCTGAAATGAGTGTGCCTAAGAAATTTTGGGTTTGTTCCTGAGTGCCTCTGAGTTGGCATTGCTTTGCTTTGCTGTAGAGTGCTTTGCTGACCACATTTCTTGGCAGAAGAATAAATGGATGCTCAAGTTGCTTTCTGTATCGTAAGCATTAAAAGTCCCTTTCTCGTGGCTCCTGGGTGAGTGGTGTGGGTGAGTCAGGGCATTTATATTTGAGTTTTCTCTCGTGTGTTCCGTAAAGCCTGAGGTGCCAGAGCCTGGGCAGCACTTGGCCAGGAGTCTGCTTAAAATTTGTTTCAGAGGACCAGCCTCTGAGTTTGAACCATCCACAACAAAGCTGTATTTTCGCACCAGGATGCCTTTAAAAACAACAGTGCTCTTTTCATTGCCTGTGTCTGTAGCTGCCAGGTTCTACTTGGGCTCTGCTTGCCTGGAGTTGGGCTGGCATTTAAAAACTGTGCCTGTGTGTCAGGCGTAGTGACCTACAAAGCCAGGCTAAAGGAGATAATGCAAACAGCTGCTGCTTAGTTTGCTTTTTTCATTACCTCTTGCTTTCCTTTCTTAGAAACAGCTTTCCAGCCCCAAAACAGGGCAACCTAAATAAAAGATGATGAGAATTTATCCTAATTATAGTTTTTAAATAGTGTTCATTAGGTAAATAGACTGAATTTATTTAAGACATTTTGAAAGCTGTTCATAAATTTGAAAAGCACAATTCTTAATCTTTTGGTGTCATTTTATCCTATCTTCTCTTCCTGTGCAGCTTTTGTTTGTTCTGCTTTAGACCATTTGGGGTATTCCTGATAAACTTTCCATTAAATTTTGGAGTATTTAAATGTAAATGGCACAACAGGTATTCAAGCACATAACTGAGCATTATGTTCCCTGATTCCTGAGGAGGTTTATTTGTGAATAGCAAAGCCAAGAAGATTTGACATCCAGCCTTAGGACTGCTGGGTGCCACCAAAAAAATCCTCGTGGACTCAGCAAGGTTGGTCAGCTCTGATGGGCAGATCCCTGCCCCTGTGGCACATGTAGGGGCAGACTGTGCTGTTCAGCCTCCTGCTAGAAAGAATGGACAGCTTTCCATAGTTTGCCATTACTCTGATGTCCTTAAGGACTTTTCTCTGTTCCACCCAACATTATCTGTAGAAATTTTATCTTTGAAACTTATCTTTTGATTGAAATTGTGTGAAGCTGCCCTGTGAATATGAGGCCAGTGGGAACAGGACTGGTGGAAACTGGACAAGACAGAGGAAAAGATAGATGGACAGCAAGAACACATAAAAATTTCCATGGACACACAGACTCAAAGTTTCATCTGTATTTCATGAACAGTTTAATACTTTCATGTGTTAAATGTGCAATGCCTCTTACTCTGTCTTGAGAAAGTTGATGAACATTTTGCTGCTTTTCTGGGTTAACTGCCATGGACCTAATCTCCTGTTCTAGGATCATTGCTGTAGTGATACAACTAACATTGTTTTCTTGCTCTTCTTTTTGGCTAATGCTTCTACATCTTTGGTATGTTTCTTTATAAAGAAATCTTGATAATTTGAACTTTCCCCAGAGTTGCTTGTAGAGTTTGTATGGAATTGATAGGAATTTCCTTTTACTCTATTGGTAATGTGCAAAATATTTCTATACAGGTAGAAGAAGGATGGTGGAGTGGAGTACTAAATGGCAAGGCAGGGATGTTTCCTTCAAACTTTGTAAAAGAATTGGAATCAACGGATGATGGAGAAATACAGGATGCTCTGGATGACACAGGTAGTGTTCTGTTTGTTACAAACTCTTAGCAAAGAGAAATTTTTGATTTCTGGTATAATTTGAAGTATTATGGTTAAAGTAGAAGAAAGTTGTAAAGAATTAAATCTTCCTAAGAATGGTGTTTCAGTTTCTTTCTAGAAAGTGTTGATGCTGAGTATGAAGATACCTGTCCTGCTCCCACTTCACTTATAATAAAATTGCAGTCAAGGCCTTAATCTTGAAAATATATGTTCTACACTTTATCACTAGAAATTTTATCATATTCAAAGTTGATATTTTTTAGAATTGGAGATAAAATTATTCCTTTGTTTAGTAGCTTTTTTCAGTCTTATTGTCACAGACATGAGTTCTCTAAAATAGAAAATTTAAATGTTTAGCCAAGTCACTTGAAAATCAAAACAGTGTGGAGAGCCTCAGCTTGAGTCCAGGGTAGGAGACCCTGGTTCTTGGGCCTTAGATTATGTTTTAATCTGACAGTGAAATGTTTTTAAGGCAGAATTTACATTTGGCTGTTCTCTTCTGGCTGTGTCTGTATAGCAGGAGCAGAAGCAGATGCTCTATGGCTGAACAGTAGCTGAGTGCTGCCAGGCAGGTCTGTGCTTTACAGGCAATTACTCTGTTCCCTTGAAAATGCACTTCAGAAACTTTTCGGTCTGTGAAGATCAATTCGAAGGGGACTTGTGATATGGTATTGCTGGAACAGAAGTGTTTTTTAGGAACATCATAACAGGAGTTAATTACTTCCTAAAGACAGCTGTGTAACATTCAAGGAAAACAGATAATTTTTTTTTTTTTACCTTGTGATAACATGTACCCTCATTTACATGATGTCCAGTACTGATTGCTTCAAACAAGGACTTGCTCAGACATAGGGAAGAAGAGCCTGGCTTGGAATTTTTTTTTTTTTTTTTTGGTAAATTGTGGAAATAATTGCAGTAGCATAAAACAAGAGTTGTTTGACTTGAGCAGTCAAAAATAGCTTAGTAGCTGTCTCCTTGGAGGTCAAGTTCCCTGAGTTTAGTTTGGGATCTGGTGCAATGAATTTGCAAATGGGTATGTGTTGGTCTTAATTCCTGAATACTGAGATCAGTAAGACTGCACAGTAATTTGAAGTAATTTTCTGTCAGTACCTAACAAGTTGGTGTTTCCAGCCCCTCATCCCCCAGGGGTTATATTTAATGCTCAGTACTTTCAAGGTCAGGATCTGGAGTATCTTTTGGTTCCCTCCTCACTCCTGGGAAACAGTTAACTTCCCCTTTCACTCAGCTGTGGTCTTTCAAACATGAAACTTGGCCTTGTCCCACCAATGGGATGTTTAGCTGTCCTATGAGATGTCTGAAGGGGATATAACTAAATAAAGAGCAACTGGGTAGACAAAAGGTGAGAAACTGAAGTCAAGAGCAATGTAGCTTCATGGTACCATCAGAATATCCTAAATTTATGATAGAAGGAAGAGGCTTTAATCTTTATTGCAGTTCACTGAATAGGCATAGGCTGAAAAGAACTTGACCCAAAAGCTAAAAGATGTGGAGGCCATTTTGACTGGTTTATAAAAGCTATTTCTTTTCACATGACTGTGTCTTGGAATTCTGCGTGCAAAAATTCCTTGCCTATGCATACTAATTTGTGGACTTTAACAGATCTAACCATAATTTAAAAACTTAAAAAAAAAAAAGCTGCAAAGCTCTTAGCAACAAAATTAGGTTATTCTCTTAAATACATTTCTAGGGGGTGGCTAAAGGCTGTCTCTTAAAACTGAAAGATTGAAGGAATTGTGAATAGTTGAATTATCCATCAGTGATTAATTTCCAACATCTATATCTGATTTGAATGCTTGAAGCATTTTGAGCAATAGGAAAATGTCACCTTGGTGTCTTGAGAGGCATCATTCTGCCCCTGAAACACACTGTGTTTTCCGGTGACAGTTGAAGCATGTTTGGATTCATTATGGACCTTGATTGATTATCTCTTTCTGTGGCTGTAGCTGTTCAAATGAGAGGCTTTTAAATGTTGGACTAAAATGCCATTTTCAGAGAGTGCGTAAGCAGCGCTTCATAACACTAATGGAAAACACTGACATTAACAGGCTCTGGAGCCTGAGTGCTAATTGAAATAGCAAGAATTTTAGTGAGCTGTTGACTTAGTTGCCAGAGTAATCAGGGCAAAACTGGTGTGATTTAAGTTGGTCTTCCATTAAATATAAAATGAGAGCAAATGTGAGGTGTTACAGCTGCAGTGGTGTTCCTAGAAAAGCTCTTTATCAGGAGCAGTGCGCAAAGGTGTGCTGCTTCCACTTTTTTTCCCAGAAGAGCAAATAAATACTTTCAGCTTTTAAAATAGCTTTCCATTTCTTACTTTATTTTCAGAGCCTGTTTTCAATAGTCCTACCTCACCTGTGACCTCTCCAGGGAATGGGAGTGAACCTGCATTGGGACCAGCACAGCCAAAGAAAATCCGAGGTGTTGGGTTTGGAGATATCTTTAAGGAAGGCTCAGTGAAACTTAAAACGAGATTATCCAGTAATGAATCAGAAGATAAAAAGCAAGATAAGGTTTGTAGTCTTCTTTTGGGGTTTCCTGTAAAAATAATTTAGGAGATGTGGAATCTGACCATTATTCTCATAGGGCTCTTACCTATATAACAAAACAAATCCCCTCAAATTTGTTTCACAGTAAGTTGTATTTAACATAGATTCCAAAAGGTCTATTCAAATTTCTTGGTATTTAAACCATTAGAGACTGAAAACCAAGATGATACATAAATTGTCATTTCAGAGCCATGTGATGAAAGACACAAATGAAATCTTGAACACATCTGCAGTGTGAAGTCTCTCGTAGTTCACCTTGTAACAGACTTTATATATAGTCTGGGAGAAGATTAAGTCTACCTATGCAAGTTAAACTTGTGTTTTAAAACAAGGAATATTTTGGCATTTCTTTATATTTTGGCTTATTTGGGGTTTTTTTCCCAAGTTTTGGCAGATGTTGAGCTTGCTGCTCTAAGTGTCAACTGCCATTACCTTCAGTGAGTGCTGTCAAGCTTCTGGTTTCATAAATTACTGGTTGTGTAAGCCTGAAACGTGCAGTTCTAGGATTTTACATTGCCATTCATTTTCTTTCCCTCATTTTTTGAGTGAGTGGGAAAAGGAGTACTTTTATTCTTTGTTGTTTGAGTTTTATTTTGATCTGAACTTGAGAGCACTCATACCCCTTGGAAGCACAGCAATGATATTCAGTCCTTTAACTTGAACTTATTATTTCAAGAGCTTATATATGAATTTTCAGCTTTTGAGAAATAAAAGGCAGCTGAGGTAGTCCAGTGTTACAGTTTTAACTTGAGTGATCCATTCAAGAAAGCTTTTAAAGCCTTTGTCCATTTCAGTTTTTGTTTATGGGTTATGGTCATTAATGCTGTTTTGGTGACTGATCTGTTTTCCTCTGCCATGGTAATAATTGTAATGGTGTGGTGCAAAAGGTGAGGTGAGTCCCTGGGAGGAGGAAGGGGCAGAGGCTTCCTTGAATGTGTTTTCCCTTAATAGCAATGCTCAGAGCAATGGCATGATCTGTGTAGTGTTTTGTTTCTGGTCTGGCCAGAGCATCAGATGATTTGGAAGAGTTGCAAATGTGTTGCCTTCTGTTTAATCTCAGGAAATGTTGCCTCCTAAAAGAAAGTGTTGTTTAGAAAAGAAGGTCCATAGCAGACCTTACTGCATCCTTTCAATGTATAGATGGATATATAGATGCGGAGAGACTTTTTACTGAGGTCTGTAGTGACAGGACAAGGGGCAATGGCTTAAACTGAAAGAGGGGAGACCTAGGAAGAGGAGGGGAGATTAGGAAAATCTTTTTCATGGTGGCAGAGGTGGGGTGCTGGAACAGGTTGCCCATACAAGTTATGGTTGCCTCATCTTTGGAATTGTTCAAGGCCAGACTGGATGGGGCTTTGCACAGCCTGGTTTTGTGGGAGGTGTCCCTGCTTATGGCAAGGAATTGGACTTGGTTGGTCCTTGAAGATCCCTTCTAACTCAGACCTTTTTATGATTCTGTGAAGTCACATGGATTCTCCTAATTTCTCTCCTTTGTCCAAGGATGTGGCAGTCTGTGGGATCACTATGTCTTCATGTCAATGCTGTTAGAGTAGGTTTTCAGGACCTAGCTTTGAGTTTGCTTTCTTGTCATGAGATTGATCATTCAAAAGGATGTTTCCCTACTTTGTACCTTGTTACTTGGGAATATAAAGAGCTCATCCAAACTCTGTGCAATTAATATGAAGTCTGCTCAGACCTTTTGAATTGGTCTATTTGACTGTGTATAAGCAATAAAATATGCTGGTGCTGTGCAGTTTTGGTTGGCCTGTCTGGAAAGGTCTTGTGGGCCATTTCTCAGCAAGAGAGAAAATGAAGTGAGAAAAGAGTTTTGCATAGCTTAATGTCAAAGAAATAAACAATTTAGTTTAGCACTTAATATTCCACTCACACTTGTTGCCAAAGTCATCCCAAAAGTGAAGAGACTTACAGAACAATATGGAGAGCCCAAGGGAGATAATTCTCCTGAAGGTCTTGTGAAAATAGATGACTGCCTTGGATTTGTGCTTGCGTTGGGGTTAGCTGAGGAAATGCTGGGAGAGCATTGTCAGTCTTTTCAGACAGTAAGGAAAAAAAAAGCTGTGTAGAGGAGACAGGGCTCTTTTCCACTGGAAAATTCAGAGACTATTCAGCACAGGAAGGCTGAGCACTGATGCATCTGAAGTGCCCAAAAGCACAGACGCTGCTGCAGGAGATGGTTCCAGCTCTCCTAGCACCCCGCCTGGGCTCAGGCTATTTATACCCTGTCTGCCTAAACTTCCTCTCTTACTCCTAATTGCATCTTATGTTGGAAGGGGGAAATGCAGAGAACTATTTCCATGCTGGAGGTGTTTAATCTCAGAGGTGGGTTATTTCAGTGCTTCCTTCATATACCATTCTGGAGAGAGTTAAATTGCATAGGTACTGCAGGAACATCCCGAGTGACCTTGGTTTCCTCTGTGGTGTGGCAGAAGCACCAAGCACCAGCCTGCAGGCGTTGTCTGGTTCTAAGGAGAGTAAACTCAGTTTCTAGGACAGTAGATCTGCAAAATGGAACTGTAGATGAAAATGAGCAGAGTAACTAAAGGTGGTGGGATTTCTCACATCAGTAATGCTGTTAGGGCTGCTCTGGTGAGTACTCAGATGTAAGATCATATTCTGTGTTTGTAGCTCTTTGGGTGTGAAGAAGTGGATGCAGCTGAAGCTGTCAGAATCTGCCTGGCAGCTCAGTAAGTTTCCGAGGGGAAAAATAAAATATTCTGTCACTTATTTTGGTTAGATGTTAACTCTGAAACTTGTGGCAATGCCTCAGTGTTTTTTCATTCTGGAGAAAGTAGTGACTTTTAACCTGTTCTATACAAATTGCTGAGAGTGAAGGGAAGCTGGGATGGGTTTTCATGTTCTCTTTCCTTTGTCTGAGTAGTTAAAAACTGCTTGTCTGAGGTGGTGTATGGCTGCTGAATATCCCTGCTTTATTCCAGAGCAAAGTAAGCATGGCCAGTGAGTTACTCTGAGCAGAGTTGTTAGTTAACCGCTTCTCTTATATGCTGGAGGAGGCAATAGTCAGGCTAATGGGAGAGTGACACCTGGAACTGCTGAAATACAATTGCTGAAGTATATTTGGCCATATCCTGAGATCAGCTTCCAGTTTGAAAGCTATGCTCTGTCTTTAATCAGTAGATAAACTCAAATTGCAGTGTCTGTACTGAAGTAAATACAGTAAGCTAAGTGCTTGATGGGAAAGCTCATTGAATCTCTTGGGGATGGTAATTTGCATCATCTGAGCTAATGAAAAATTGAATGTGTTCTGTAGCCTAATCAAAAACAAAATTCTAAAGAGTTTTTGTTAACAAAGTTCTTTTCCCTTCATACAGCCATTACCTAACCATCCCCCTGGAACAAAGTTAATTCATTTCCCCAGCATAACAAAAACTGAAAACACATCTGAAGTAACAAAATCAGAAGCTGAAAGTAAACCAAAAGGTAAGGCTGATGGATATTTACATCTATTACATTATAGTCTTTTCTTAAGAACTATTTGATTATGTATTTTTTTTGTGTTAAAATCTGAAATGTCTGCATGTACTGGACTTTTATGTAATGTTCTGTACCTTTGAGGAGCTATGTAAGTGCAAAAAAGTCTAAAAGAATTTTTGCTTATATTTCTGTAGAAAAAGAATCAAGAACATTTGTAGGGTTATCTCCCGGAACAAAATAAGGCTGGGGTAGGAACTTTTATTGCAACAGTCTGTTTGCATTAATTGTCTGGTGGCATGTGGAAAGGGATTTACTTTCTGCCTGGTTTTATTCTGATGGATGCTGGAGATCTGTTTCCATGGAACAATCTTCCAGCACAGTTTCTGTCCCCAAGTGACACAAGTTCCTTTGTAGGCTCAGGATTTTCTGTGGAGGTGGCAGCTTGCATCAGAAAGTTGGTATTTATGTTTTGTTGATGTGTGTTCCCTCCGTAATCCAGTTCCATTGTGGTTCTGTTTATACTATGTTTTTATTTTTCTTTTTATTATTTCTTGAGAATTTATGGCTTCATTTAGCTGCCAAATTGCACACTTTTATCTAGAGAGATATTTTTGAACTAACTCAAAACATGTTATGGGAGTGCCAGTCCCATATAAAAAATTAACTTTGATTATGTGATATGTAGACAGCTCATCTCCCCAGTTCCAGAGCAGATGTTTTCTCAAATTCTGTATCGTAATTTTAAGTATATTTTTGTTTTATGTGGCAATATCTTATTTTGGTGTGTTGTTTTCTATGGAATGCATAATTTGCAGAAACAAGAAAACTGTGACATCTTGCTTTTAAACCATTCTAGTGGTATTGCTCTAAGAACCAGCCAAGACAGTGTGCAGCCCTGAGCATTGTGAAATTTGACTTGTCTAAAACCTTGTGGAAAAATTAACTCTGCCTAGAAAAAATTCAAACTTGCAGTGCTGGACACCCAAAACATTCAGTATTTAGCTCCTTTCATAGTTTCAGGTGCATCGCATGTGAAAGCATGGACATTGGACTAATCCTGTAGCCATGCTGAGTCTCTGTTTCCCAGAGAAACAAATATATCAGAGAGGAACTTAAATATGACAGTGATAGAAGCTGTAGGAGAACATCAGTAGATAATACCTATAGAAAACCGATAAGAACGTCTTCTAACCTTAGGAAGAAAGCTTGTTTTTCTTCCTTAGTGTCCTATTTAAACACAGACCATACTGTAGTTTGTGTCTCATCCTCAGTTTTGAGAGACAAGGTTTTAAAATAAACTGTGTTCATCTGTTAGCACATAGACACAGATCTCTGAAATGTTTAGACTAGGATGCTTTATTTTGCAGTGAGGTTCTGCTTGTTTTGGAAGCTTGTTTTGGCATCTGGTGCAAATATGTAAAAATATTTTCTTTAAAAAGTAAAATTATCACAATTTGACCCCTCTTTCCCCCAGTTTTTGTAGGATACAATAGCTATGATTCCTGCTACTCTATTGCTAGTCTTGAGACTTTGGGAAAGACTTATTTTAAGCTAAGTTATCTTAAAAATATTTACTGAAATTTAAATGCTGTAAAGCTCAACAGGAGGCTTTCTTAAATTTAACTACTGGCAGAATACCAGGCTGTATAAATAAGATGCTGAAAGGGGCAAATTGTACAAACTCCTCTCATCTGTGGCTGGATTTCCTGTTGGTACTGCTGCTGGGGTTCACAGCCTGGCACATGGGGACCTGGGCAGGCCTCCCTGTCTCCAGCCTTCCTGGCAGCTGGAGCAGAGTGAAGCATCCCCTTTCTGGCTCTGCTTTTTGTCTGCTCTGGGACTCGGTCTGTGTGAGGAGGGGAGAAGTGCTTGGAGGAGGAGAGGAGGTAAAGGATGGTACTGGCCAATGCCCCAGGCAGTAAGGAAATGCATCTATTTTTACAGAATCACGTTGTAGTGAAATGTATTGCAGCCACGAATTACTGCTGATAAAATCCTTGAGTTTGATACATGTTTGTAGTGTACCTGTTGAATTATTTTTTTTTAGAGTCAATGTGTGAATTTTGGGCTTTAGACCTCAATTTAAACATTCATCTCTTTGACGTGGTTCTTATGTTTCTGTAACTCTTCATGGACCATGGACCGCAATATGGTCAGGCTATGGCTGAACTTTTTTGATTACTAGATAAGACAGCAACATAATAAAAATTCTTTTACCTAAGATTACTCATGTGGTTACATATCTATGTACATACATATATCTCTATATTTGGCATTTTAATGTAGTGGTTGTCACTGATTTTTGAGAACACAGTTTGTGCATTTTTCAACTGAAGATGTGTATCTTGATTAAACAAAATACGACAACAGCAAAAAGGTTTGACTGCAACTGATTTATTCTCTTACCAACCAGCAAAGGCAGTCATTAAGAACTGCAGGTGATTCTGTGATTCTGTGACTTGATGTTGTGTTGCTCTGACTGGAGGGTGATGCAGCTGCTCATTGTGGTGTCAGTGCCAAACACCTGATAGGTTATGGCAGCACCTAAAGAGTCCTTTTTGTTTGCTTCCTCTTTCTTAGTGTGTCAGATACAGAAATCAACCTTTTTATCTGATAAATTAATTTAAATGTGCTGGGGTTAAAAATGTTTTTGTCTTTTGACCTTTCTCATTGTTGTTTTTGTTTTAGTGTGGGAAAGGAAAATAAATCCTCTTGCTTTTTCACCTGAATTGTTACCACAATTTTAAATGGATTAGTTTTGAACTGTACCAAATGGAAAGAAAAGAGTTCTTCTTTCTGCTTTTGCAGAAGGGGCTGTGACTGAGTTGATGGCTCAGATGAGCTCTGGTTTCAGGTGCTTAGCCAAGGAATGCCTTTGCTTCAGTTACTTGGTTTCACTGCACCATTTCTGAAGTCTGCTGCTTGAAATTTCTGTTGTTGTACACGTTAATAAAGAATGTCAGTTGAAAACAACTGCCTGTATTTAATTAGGATTGCAAATTTGAAATTTAGATCAATTTTGAGAAAATACATATAAGGTCTAATAAGCTTGAAACCATTTTTGTCTAAAGTAGGTCAAAATTGAATATAGAAATTCTGTGGGGAGGGTTAGATGGGCTGTTACAGTATTAGTTGTTACACTTTTAACTTCTCTTTTCTCCCCCTGAAATCAGAGGGCTTGAATTAATTTGCTGTTGTGAAAAAAAAAAAATGTTTTGGGGCTTATACTTCTGACTTCTCAAAGATTTATTTTCTTTGCTCAAAAAATATATAATCTTATTTTTCCTGTGATTTGACCATTCATGAAGCAGTCTCAGGTGGCTGGTCTTGAAGGAAAGTGTGTTTATAGTGTGAATTTCTCAGCTCTGACAGCATAAGTGAGCTGTTATTATGACTGTTACTACCCATGGTATCCAGATTAATTGTGCTCCTCTGTTCCAGCTAAGGAATATTGCAGGACAATATTTTCCTATGATGGCTCAAATGATGAGCTCAGCTTTAAAGAAGGCGAGATCATTCAAATAATCAGTAAGGTAAGAAAGTTTGGTCTGCTCTGACCATGTGTATGGCTTTGGTGAATTTTGTACAGGGAGATCGTGTATGAATTGAGAAGCAGGAGGATCTGTTGGAGTCAATGTTCTTTTATCCTGATTTGTCTCATGTGAAAGTCAGTTCTTTGCTTGGGCACTTGATGGAGATACAGATGATTCAAAAATCATTCCAGAGTGGGAGATTGTCTTGGAGTCCTCAAAAGCCAGGGGATCAGTGTACACTCAGGACCAAATGCCTTTTCAGTGAGGAAACAGGAAAAGCTTTGCAAACAGCCCCTTTACCTTCAGAAACAGTTCTTTTTCTCTGGTGATTCAGAATAAACATACAGAAATTAATGATACTTTCTGGCTGTTTGGAGAAATGGGATTATTTAGTTGAATGTTCTCATTTGTGTTGAATTCTGAAAGCACCTTTTTGATATATCATCTTGTTGCAGAGATGTTTCTAAACAGGAAGTTAACCTACCCCTACTTTATTTCCCTGCACTTCTCTGCACTTCTTTTGTTCGTTTATACGGTGCTATCTTAAGGAATAATAACTTCCATAAAAAAAGTGGAAAGTTTCATCTTCAACTTTCACTCAGTTGCAGAAGAAAAATTGACATATTTTTCTTTAGTAAGATTTTAATTTTATGGAATTAAATAATTAGTATTATGAACATCATTGGTCATAAGTACAGTGGAAAAGAGTAGTTATGGAAGGCCCTTTTGTAAACACAACAGCCCTTGTCCCATCTTCACTCAGTCTCTTGCCTCTCTGTCTTTTTAAACCAATTTGCCCCAAGCACACACTGGTCCGAAGCGGAGCTAAGAAAAATTGTCCAGAGTGAGGGGCATCCCTGCCCATGGAAGGAGGTTTGAACTGGATGATCTTTCAGGTCCCTTCCAACCCAAACCGTTGTAGGATTCTGTGATTTTTTTGAATCTGAGGCACAGAGGAAAGCTGTTATTTATGCTGCTAAAATGCTCTGATAACATCATACTTCGTTATGGAAAAAGGCTTTGATCCAGTAACATCATGTAATGGATTTCAGTGCCACTGAATTAATTCTCCATTATTTTATTTTCTTATGTCTTAATATGGTTGTTTTTTCCCTTAGTGAGGTATATTCTTGTGCTTTTTCATCCTTTACAGACCAGTGGAGCTGATCCATCATATCAGAATCACTTTTATTTAGTAGAATTGTGCATCATGCCAATAACATTTGAAGTATTTACAGAATAACTTGCTGGTCAAGGAAGCTGAGAAGATCAAATGTTGTGTATTAGGTCATAGCTGGGTTTATGTACTTTCCTTCCCTTTGCAGATCTTATCCTTATACCCTTATCTTGTATGACGTAATATAATTTAATCCTGCATTGTAGAAAACAAACAAAAACTGACCAAACTTGATCTGATCTGTAGCTGTTTCCCCTTGCTAAGTTGGCCAGTTTCAGACAATTACTTTGTGTTGTGTGGAAAAGGGAAAAAGTTGTTGTGTAACTCTATCTGTTCTGGGGAAGAAGTAAATATTGGTTGAAATGTTGTTTATTTTAGGACACTGGAGAGCCAGGCTGGTGGAGAGGAGAGCTCAGTGGTAAAGAAGGAGTCTTCCCAGATAACTTTGCTGTTCAAATACAAGAGTCTGATAAAGACTTCCCTGTAAGTTCTTACACCTATTGTTTAGTATCACAAAAAAGCATTGATGAAAATTCAGAGAATAAGAGGTCACAGCACATTATGCTGCTTTAAATATTACAATTGTGGCAGTTTAAACTTTATCTTGACCTAGTTGTATAAAAGAAGAAAGATGGAAAGGTTAATCTTGGTTTTTAACTTGTCCATAAATACTAAAGTGAGGCTTGTTTTTTGAGATTAACTCTAATTGATGAGGATGATCAGGTCATTTAGAAAAGGTTGTAGTTCTGATACCATGGTGTTATATGTTACTGGTTACTGAGTTAAACCCTTAGTGTTTAGAAAGGAGATAAGCTGTTGGTTTTTTCTGTCTCAAGTCCTTAAGTAACTGTAATTACAAAATGCTGAGTGACCCCTCTGGGTCTGTCTGGGATTTTGCCATGTCAAAACTTGCAGTAGGCTGCAGTATATGAAGGATATTTTTATGTGGGATTTAGAAATATTTTTTCACCGTCTCATGCACTAACTTGTAGAACTTCATGTTTTCTACGTGGTACTCATTGATCTTGTAATTTTGGTCCTCATTTTAAATTTTTTTTGTTGTTGTTGCTATTGAGATTAGTGTGATGTTTTGGTTCTGTCACGTTTGTGTAGCAAAGATGGTTGTGTTAATTCCCAAATGTACATGAAGCTCAGGTGGAATGGATTCAGCTCCAGATCAGGAGTTATTAATTTATCATTTATCCTGAGTTGCCTCACATACACAGAAACCTACCTACCCCAGTCAGAACTTTCAGATGGATTCTCAGCTGTGCAAGAGTGGCATAAATGCCAGAACATACAAGAAGAGAGGGTAGGTGGTATTGCTGTTTCACAGTACAGAGTTGCTCCCTAGAGAGAGGGGTAAAAACCATTATTTTACCCTAAACAGCATTTCCTTGCTTTGATTCTTTATTCTGCTTTGTATGCAGTGTCTCAGCACAGGGATTCACTTTGCACTAAGCAGCTTTGAGGTTCAGGGCATTGGATGGCTGGTGATCATAATCAGCTATTTGATACTGACTTCATAAAAACACAGACCAGAACTGTATAATGGCAAGTTGATGCTGAACTCGGTTTAATTGTTTTTGATATAGGCAGCAATGCTGCACAGCTGGATAATGTAGTTGCTTTTTTGGGCAAGAAGGAAAATAGAGTCTTGTTACTTAGGTTCACTTGCTTTTGTGTCCGCTTGCTTTTGTGTCCTCTGAAACCAGAGAAAGAAATTGAATATGAGTTCTCCTGCTTGGTTAATTACATTTCACATGTTAGAATAAAATCTTACTGCATTAAAAAGAGCTTATTCAATAGCTGTAGGGGCACAGAAGTGAAATCCATCCATAGCAACTGTTTTAAAAATAGCCACTGTGAGGCGTTTTTGGAGGGGTTGTGTTAGACTGAGTCTGTATGGTTTCAGCAGTGCCTGTGTGAAGAACAAGTGGTTTTGTAGTCTTTTGTATCGTTTTATCAGCAAATCTTGTCCTTAGTACAACCAGAAATGCCCCTCTTCTAAAGCAATTGAATGAATCACATTCCAAGGATGAGTGGTTGAGATCTCTCCTGAGAGGTGCCAGTCTCCTTTCAGCAGCAGAGAGAGTCAACCTCAAGTGTATCAGTTTAAGGGAAGGGAAAGTGATGAGTGACTGTTTCATAATGGTAATATCAATGTACAGACTGTTTCATTGTGATACTTTGTACATTTTCAATGGCTGGCGTAGTTTGTTCATCTTTCCCACTTAAATATACTAATAAGGTGGCTCAAATCAATGTTTTTCTTGTAACTGCAGTATTTGAGACAAATGCTGCCAGCATCTATTCTTTTTTCTTACACTTGTAATTTAGAAGTTAATTAATTGAAGCTATTCCTCTGATACTTAATTTAGAAACTCTTTTTTAGTAAAAGTAAACATTTTTGGTTCAAAAAATTACCTGGTTACTCTTTTAAACTGGCACTGTACTAACTAAAATTGAGGTTTACATATTGAATTGAGTGTGAACAGAGCAGTCCTTTGGACTAGGGAAGATGAAATTCTTGGATTTCAGTTCTTTTTCCCTCTGTTTATACACATTGCTGAAGCAGTGATTTCATTTGAACAGACCTGAATTTTGTTCCTGAATTTTTGTAACTGGTTGTCTGGGAGATATATCAGAGGAATTGTTCCATGTCTTTGTGTTTCTTGTCTGAATTGATTGCCTCCTTTATGAAATACTTTGAAATCAGCTAGTAAACAAGCTCCGCGTTATGTTATGCAAAACAAAACACAAATGAGGCTGTCTTGGATACGGAGAATGTCTGTTTGCTTGTTTGGTTGACTTTGGTTTTTATTCCCCTTCATTTTGCAGAAGCCAAAGAAACCTCCACCTCCAGTTAAAAGTCCAGGTATGTAGTACATGTGTGGTGGTCTGAGAAAATACTAAATTTCACAAGCAGTGCATGACTTTAAAAGAAAATTTAGAAATAGTTTTTTAATTTCTAGTAGTGCACCTGTAGTCGCACTTTGAGGTTACCTTTCATACTTTATATATTTTGCTGCTGCTGTAGATTTTTCTAAATTATGATGGAGCCTACTTTGGAAACATTTTAACAATGGCTTGCCATTTTCTGGGCTCAAGTGAGTGTTTATAAATGGTATTACACTCCTTGCAAAAGAGAAGACACAACTTGGCTTGAGTCTTATTTTTAGTTAGCGACCAAGATATTTAAAGCTCTTTGAGAAATGTCTATGGTTTGCTTTTGAATTCAGCTGTAAGACCTGAATTGCCAACTGGGGAGAAGAAATTCCTTTCTTTGAGGCCTGAAGAAAAAGGTAAGGACAGTTTTCTTCATGGTGACTTGGCTACTCTGGCAGTAGGTTCTCTGTTCAGGAGCCATCATACAAACTCCCTTGATAGCATCTACATGTGTGATGATAGCATCTACAAGTTGTCATGTGTGTGATGTTACAGAAATGTCTTTGGAGTGGTTAGAAGAACTGCTGCACTCTTTTGAAATGTTTATTTCTTGTTATTGCATTTCATTCTTAAGATGGCTTATTACACTGCACAATAGCATAGTTATTACTAAATTAATGAAAGAGTATTTCTGTGACAGTGGCTGCAGTTTTGAGCAGCAGTGGTAAGTTATTAGAAAGGGAAAAGTTAATGGCTGCTTCTCAATGTTCTGGCAAAAATCAGTCACATCAAAAGTATTTTGAAACAACTACGCAGAACAGGTGCAACACTCCTTCGATGTTACAGTCACAATGCTCAGAAATAGAGATTTCTTGTCCTGTTAATTCTTGCTGTATTCCATGTTTTCAAGTTCCACTGAATTTGGAGACATTTACTGCTTTATTCTTAAAATTTAAAGGACACTTTTCCGGGGCAAAGTTACTAGTCTCACCCAAAAAGATTTCTAAAAAGCTTCATTCCATGTTTGAAAAACTTGCCAAGTGAAAGTGTTTGATTGTGTTTAAAAGTGAGAAGTTTAAACAAGCTTGCTGGTTGGGCCTTGCAGAAGAAATCTTGATGTTCCTGCAGCTTAACCAAATTACAAAACCACTCTGTCCTGTGAATGGTGAACTGTGGCTGACCAGCATTTCCACCAGTGAGGCTGCTGATGGGTTTCTTGGCTTCCTTGGGCAGTTTTTATTACCCCCCATTGTAACAAGGCACCTTCTTAGGTATTGAATATGAAAAACACTTGTTAAAGTCAGTACTGTTTGTTCTGCATGTGAGCAAACAAGTAACTTTTATCTGTTGGAGCAGTATCTTCAGGTGCGAATTGAGATCAGCTGTATGATTCTAGAAATGTTGATCACCTGGCTCTTTTTAAGTTCTTACAAACCGAAGCAAGTTTTGTTTTAAACTGGTTCTGTTTGGACTGTAGTGTTAATCTTTGCAGTTGAGCTCAACTGTTCATGGAGGAATATAGGAAAAAAATACCGAGTGACACCATGCAAAAAACATAGGAATGTGAAATATTCTATAAAGTTACATTAAGTAGAGAACCCTCTTTACTGAGCTACAGGAAATTATGGAAGAAAAATTTGTCTTGTATTCAGTTGCAGATCAAGTCATAAAAATTTCTTTTTTAGATAGCGCTAGTGTTTTACTGGAAGATATGTCCATTTATCAGTGCAGTTGTATTTGTGGAAAAGTAGCCATGTTAATACTAGTAATTAAATTCATTAAGTATTAAATTGTTCAGTAATTAGTTCTCAGAAAAAAAATACTAATTGAGCAGCTTTAATCAAAGTCTGTCAAACCATGTCATTTTTTATGCCTGTTGGGAGACTAATAAATCTGCTTTTAATTGCAATCAAAACTTGATCAAAAATTAAAAATAGTGTTTCTTAAGTATTTCTGTATTTATAGTGAAGGACAGTTAGTGGTGTCATGTAGAAAATTTTGTCCAGTATAAATGTCTTCAGATTTGTATCTTTTATTTCCATTACTAAACTGTTCATATTTAGCCAACACTCTTTTTCATTGAGGGGCAAAATCCAAAAAAGCCATGTCATTTTCTCCAGCAGAAGTTCCCAGTTTCTGTGCTCATGGTGAACCTTGGCCTTTGGTATTAACTTTTTCCACTTAGCTATAGACACTTTATATTCAGATTTTGAGTGGGAGTATTAGAAGGGAGAACTGACAGATGAGAGTTCAGGGGTAGGACTGGATGACAGCATTTTTTTCTGCCCTGTTTATGAACTCACTTATTTTTAAAAGCAAAAGGGGTAATTCTCAACTTGTGCTAAGCATAACTTCAATAATGCCAGTTGATCTGCAGTTAGTGCTGGCTGGTGTTGGGTGTTTAAAACTGGAATGTTGTGTGTTGGGTGGGGAGGCAGCAGTGGCTGCTGGACACAGGGCAGGCAGCCCCACCGTGTGGCAAAGCCTTCCACTGCTTCAGCATCCTGCTTTTCTAACTGCATGCTGAGAGGCTGCAAGGAGGTGCCGAGCAGTTCAGGGTTTTTGCTCATCTCTCCTCCTGATGTTCAAGTGTCCCAAAGCAGGAAGACAGTTCTGCCCCTGCACAATGCTTTTGACAGAAGTATCTCTAGGATCTGTTTACTTCCCAATATTCCGGTGAAAGAACATTGGGTTCTTCCCATTTTAGGGGTGGAGGGCTGATGCTCAGTGGCTGCAGGACTTGTCCAAAGGAAATCACTCCTAAATGTGGCAGTTCAGGCACTTTGCTGGGCTGGAGCTGAAGCAAATACCCAGCCCTGCTCCCAAATCCATAGCATATGTGAACATTTTACACCAGATCAATACTTGGTTAAAAGCAAATCACAGGAAGGGAGAATGGGGAGAATCAAAGCTGAAGGTCACTCTCTCCATCCCAGTTTACTGATTTACTGCCCTATAAGGGCAGTAACTGTAAAGAACTGTACTCCCTTGCTGTAAACTAATAATTATTTTTTAAAATCCTCAGTTCTCTGTGTATACTGTACTGTGGCATGGTTTTACAGGGAAAAGTAGAAGGTTTGCTCTGGCTGTCCCACAGGGTGGAGTTTGGACACATAGGTTGAAACCTATTTCAACTGTTGCTTGTAGTTTGAATTTTTCAATGTCCCATGTGTTGTATGTCAGCTCCTCTGGAGAGCATTCAGTTAGGGCATGCAGTCATTGAACAAATAAATACAATTTGTTTTTTATTATCCATACCTAATTCTGTCTATTTGTAGGAAGGTACACTTTAGATAAAATAAGTTCAGCTATTGAAATAAAACCTCATTTTTCTCCCCTCCTTTTTCCATAGATAAATTATGCTGCTTATGTGTGTAAGAAGTCTAGTTACAACAAAATAAAAAACTACCTTTGTAAAAGGAAGTCAAATGAATTCATAGAAAAGACAAAGCAGTACAAAGATTTTTGGTTCTTAGCTGTCATTTGTAGTGCAATAATGTGAATCCATAATTTATTGCTATTGTTTCATGTCAGTAGCAAGATTTATCTTACTCTAAGATAAATCTTTCTGAGCTCAGTTTAGTTAGTTTTGATAAGACACTTGCCTGTCTATTTTTCATTTTGATCTTCAAAGAAGGTATTTCTGACAGCAGGTGCTTTCTAATTGATTAGCAGTGTAAGAATTCTAGACAATGTGGGGTTTTAAAAGTGTGATTTTACTTTGTCAGATGAAAAAGGAGCTTTGGATCAGAAGCCTTTGAAGCCACAAGCTCCTCAAGTACCACCCAAGAAGCCTATTCCTCCAAGCAAGACCAACAGCTTACTGAGAGCAGGGCTCCTGCACCCAAAACGTCCTGACAAACCTGGTTTGCCATCATCTGCATCCAAGTCAGTATAACTTAAACTGCAGACACCAAGTATATTCAACTTGATTTGTTTGGTCTTCCTTCATGGATGAGTTGGGAAGAAATGTGTGCTTTAAGTGTGAAAAGGATGCAAGGATAATTTTTGTCCTACACCTCTCAGTGTCTTAGTTGTCCAAGTCTCTATCAATGTGAACTTAGGGCTTTCAAATCCTTTGAGACATAGAATCCATCTCAGAGTCAGTGTTAGAGCATAAGGGACCATGGGGCAGATGAAATTGCTCATCTGGGGGCTGCTGTAGCTACAGTAACAGGGTGGAGTAAAAGAATGTGGGCATGGCCCTTGAGAATTGTTGCTGTGTTGAAAAAAACCCTGACAATTTGAGCTGGCTCAGTGGTCAAGGCTTGAGCACTTTGTGTAGGTAAGATAGATGGAAAGGAAGAGCTGAGCACAGGTAGTACGTGTGCTGAAGGTACTCACTGGGGCTCACGTCTGCTTCTGGGGAAGGAAGCACCTACTACAGAACCACACTCAGATCTTCTCCTCCTGAGCCTTCTCAGTTGAGTTACTGGATAAATAGGAACAAATACTTCCAGATTCACTTAATTTTTTTCCCCTCATGAGTTTGAAACTTTCACTAAGACTAATTTTGCATCCATACAACCTCCCACACGTAGAATTTTCCTTTCTACCTCCATCAAAGTATTTGTTAGACGCTTACCCAGAAGGGTAAACAAACTGCTCGTGGGTAACTGTCCCTTTGGAATGTTCTGTTGGCTTGAAAGAACCATGAGAAAGTGAGGTTGTGATACACTTGGCCTTGTGCAGATAAAGCAGACAGCTGATACATCAAAGAACTTCCACCTTAAATAACTTTTCAGTATAGAATTGTGTTATGCTCACTTGGTATTTTGGACGCTTTCCCAAGTAAAGATTATTTTTCTAAAACCACAAGTCATATTCTCTTCCAGCTTAGAAAATAATTATTGCTCTAAAGGGATGCACATGTGCAGTTAGAGGTCTGTAGTAAGGTGTGGGCCTTTAATAATTGACACCTTAAATCTTAGAGATATTTAAATGTCTGAAACTTTTAAACATTGTTTTAGGAAGATCAGGCTGCTGTCTCTTTTTCTACTGCAATAAAACTTAAAAATACAGGCTTTGGGAGGTGAATTAATGAAAGGAACACAGGTTATATATGGCATGTACAGGCCAATCAGGTGATCAGGCCTGGTCAGCGTGGCTTTGTGATGGCAAGAATTGTAAAGGAAAATGTTGCCTATTCTTTTTTATTTATTTTGGTGAGGAGTTTGCTACCTTAGATTTTTTTCATTGTTGTTCTTGGGGGTTTTTTGTCTGTGAATAATGTGAGCAGATATGGAAGGAATGCTTGGTAGAACAAAAGCTACAAGGTAGCTTTTTCTATATCCAGCAAGAAATAACTTGTTTTTGTCAGCCTTTTTTCTTGTACAGAAAGATTTATTTAATGTCAAGGAGTCAGTTTCTGAATTATTTCAAGAGGTATTAGTGAAAATGTTGTTCAGCTTACCTGTCTTCTGAAGTGTAATATTTTGGACTGAAATGCCAACATGTATCCTATAATAAAAGTGGATTATTTTCAAATGGGTTTTGTGCACATCTGACAACTCTGCAAGAGCTGGAACAGAGGAATTGTCTTTCATAGGAGTAGAATTGATCTCCAGAAGCCTTGATTTTAAAACAAGGCTTTAGAAAGTGATAAAATCTACTGTAACTTTTCAGTTTGCTTCTAATTCTTGGTATGCTTCCCTTTTAAACTATTTCATCTCTCGACTGGGTATGTTTTGTATTTTTTTTTCTTACCATAGAACTAATGGAGAAGTTGTTACTCTTCGACCGAAATCTGAAGTTGAGCCAGTACCAAAACCAAAGTTAGACTCTGAACCATTGCCACTCAGACCAAAATCAGTAGAGGTAGATTCACTTGTGGTAAAGAGCTCTAAGGAATCAGGTAAGAAAAAAATGTTCTTTTGGGCCTTTCTGTTTGGATTGCTGTGTTTTACAGGGTTGGAATAAGCTTTTTGAATGATTTACTCAAAATGCCACTGAGTGCTTTTATGCCTGGGTATTCTTGTAGAAGGGCTATGGGTAGCTGAAGGTAAGAGTCAGGAGGGGATGAACAGACATCAGCAGGGTATTTGCTGGTATCTGCTGAGCTCTGCGACAGTGGGCAGGAAGGGAGACAGAGATAATGGTTTGTTCTTCTAATTTGAAAGCTTGTTTTTTTTGCTGCTGCTTTTATCTTGAGTTATTATGAAGTTATTTTCTTAATGGCTGGTTCAATTTGTTCTGCTCTTGCAGTTCAGATAACTTTGCTTTTCTAGCTAACTTGAGAATTCTTAGTAACGCCATTACCTTTGGCCTTCTGTGATTTAGTTCAGAGCTATTCTAGATTTTGACTTTATCATACCTTCAATTGGGGCCTTAAAAAGCATGGAGCATTGTGCATTTGAATAGCACACTTATTTGTGGCTTTGCTTAAAGCACCATGAGCCAAACCTGGCATCTCTTTAATTCTAAATATATCCAGTAAAACCCTTGATAGTGGTTAAAATACCCACATTTAATGATCAGAATCTCTGAACTACTGTATTGATACCATTAGCCCTTTACTGACAGTACTGGTATCAGGGCAACTGATACCAGACTTCTGTGTGTCACTTAGGCAGAGATCATCTGCTGTGGGCATATTTTTCTAAATGAAATTAATTTATGATTAACCTCTTCAGAAAAAGCTGTAGTGAACTATACCTGCAGTGTTCATCTTGCATAGCTCAAATGCAACTTTTCAGCTCAGAAAAGATTTTAGTAATAATAAATTTTAAAATAGTATAAATATATTTATTGATTTTTTTTAAGGCAAATGATATTCTGGTTGTAGAAAAGTTGGTCCAAAGTAGAATAAATTCATTTGGAAGATAAAAATAATGCATTAAAAGAACTGAAGCAGTTTAGGAAAAGAAAAGAATACTCCTGACCTTTTTTCATTAAGCATGTTAAAATATGCTTTTTAAGTGTAAATGCTTTATATGAGGAAAGGTTAATTCATGTATGTTTTTAATGCAGAATTATACTACTCAGATTAGATACTAGAAAATATTCTTTAATAGGATGGTGGTGGGGCACTGGCACAGGTTGCCCAAAGAAGCTGTGGCTGCCCCATCCCTGGAAGTGTTCAAGGCCAGGTTGGATGGGGCTTGGAAGAACCTGGGATAGTGGAAGGTGGAGATCCTAAAGTTCCCTTCCAAGGCAAACCATTCT
>WEKY01013816.1:4588-23030 GCA_013390045.1 Picathartes gymnocephalus | reverse complement strand
TACATGTCAACTTACTTTTAATTGGTTGTTGATTATATTTTAAATCCAAAAATGAGTCTGAGTGGATGTTTACATTTACCATAGAGGAAGAGATGAGTGCCATATATATAAAACGAAATCTGGGAACCTCTTTCCTGCTCCTGAATCATGGAGCACATACAAGACAGCCTTCTGTCAAAAAGCCTGGGTACACATTATGAATAAATATTACCCTGGACAGTCATAAATAACATTCTTAGCTTTTAATGCATAATTAACATTGACTACTAGCTAGTAACACAGCTGAATAATTATGCCACATTATAAGACTATTTCTGTCTGCTTCTACCACAGTCAAGCAGTTAAAATATGGCCAGTTCTTTGGGGTTTGGCACAGTAATTTTTAGCTACAAATTCCCAGTGAGCTCTTTAAAAGTCTAATTAGTACCAGCCATTAGTGTTGGCTTATTACTCTGGTTTAGACACTAAATAAGCAGCCTGCTTTTGTAGGGTAAAGTCCTACAATGTGCTCAGAGTACCAGATACAAGGGTTCATTTTGCTCTTCCTCCTAAATCAGAGTCCCTTCAATTCCCCAGTGGTCTAAGTGGCTGAACGCAGCAATGCTTAACTCTGTTGGGTATCACACTGCATCCATGTCCTGATTCCCAATGGCTAGGACACCCCACCATGCAGTAGGAGCTGAAAGCCCTCCCTAGATCACATATTTGCTGGAGGCCTGTGCTAAGGTGTCTGCTTACAATAAATACGCGCAAAAGAATGATTAGCTGAGCCTGCCTCAATGAAATCTGGCTGAGGTTTTGTGAGAAGACTGATCTGGGAGGGTGCAGTCTCTAGTTACTTTCATGAGTTTGTCCTCGGCCATGTCCTTGAGCAGTTCATTGGGTCACAACATGCAACCCGGCCAGGTTCGAAGGAGCAGACTACCAGCTGAAGTGTGATGCAAAGTGTGCAAGTATACAGTGGTAAAGCTGATTTTAAAATAAAACTCTACAGCTGCATTTCTGTGCTTTAGCCTGTAAGATGCCTAAAGGGCACTAAAGTGTTGTGTAAATTTAAAAGGCATTGTGTGCCCTTATTTTCTCATTTACAAATGTTACCTTGTGTGAATGTAGTGGAGTTCACCCAATTTAACATTAGAGAGTTCTTAGAGATACTTTCCTGAGGTTTTAGTAAAAGCAGAACAGAGAGTTGTAGCAAGATGCATGGATTTACAAGTATTTGTTACAAGAATTATGGAACCAAAAAAAGTGGCATGCACTGGAAAATGATAATTGTGCACTGAATTGTATGTAAAGCCACTTTTATGCTCAATACCTGCATTTTGTCAATACAGTGAGTAGCTGTTAGGATTTATATTTTATATGTGTATTGGTAGTATAGTTCACATTGGGTTTTCAAATTGTGCACAGATTATGCAGCATAGGGCCATGGATACCAGTGAAGGTCTAAGAAATAGCAAATATTTAAAATCCTAATTGTCTTGTTTTCAAAGTATTTGTATGTAGTGCAGTCAAAAAGGACACAACTTTGAATACTAAATGAAAGTATAATTTTTACAATGCTACTTAGGACTTCTTCCTGCCTGCTGCTTCCAGCTCATAGTAAGTGTTATTAGTAACAATTATCTTCTGTCTTTTAGGGCTTTATCTTTTAGTGACAAAAGGTCTCTCTAATTTGTGAGGTTTTAAATTTGTATCAAGGAGCAGGTATCTATTTTGATCTCTAGTTCTTAATTGAAGAACTGATTTCCAAAATAATTAGGTCTTATTCTTGTTTGTCTTTATGTAGGATTTGGTTGCTATTGAATTAATGGTTCCTGTATGTAAATATTTCTTTGAGATTTTATTCCACTCAAATCACTGTATCATGTCTATATGCTTTCAAGGTTGTCAGTTTAGAGCATCTATTCATCTTTGTTCTGTGCAACAAGTACTTTTAGGTCCTTAAAAATGGTAATGATAAATCATACTTTTCAATGTAGTTTTGCTAGGGGATTTATTGGAGATCTACTCCTACTCTGTAGCCGAACTTCATATATTCATAGAGGTGATACAGCTACTGTTGGACTTACTGGGACGTTGCAGTTGAGGAGTTTCATAATACATAGTGAGTTTTTGTGATTTTTTTGGGAACGCTTTTGTTATTGTTCCCTGAATGTGGCAACTTGTTTTTTTTTTCACCACAGCCTGGTGTAACTGGGGAGAAGGGCAATGTGTTTACCTGAGTTTTTAACTGATTGTGTCTTGGATTGTCTAGCTAGGAGTTCTCAATTTTTTCCCACGTCTCTCTTGATTCTATCAGTTAATTTCTTTATAGTACACTTTGTCCTTTCCCTTGCTTTGTTTACCCAGACAGGTGATGGGAGTGACTCCAGAAGGAACACTGTAGGCATAATATATCCCAAGTTCATCACAGAAGGCTGAGGCAGTGGCCTTGAAAGACATTTACTTCATTTCTGTTCAGTGCTATGGATCCAAGGAATTTTCGCTGCTGTAAAACTGTTTGCAGTCCAATAACTGATATTTCTGGCATGAATTCATCCTTGCTGGAAATAGCCCCTTTGCTTTCAGTAGAGCTATTTTAGGGATGGATTTAGTCATCTAGCTTGTTAAATTATGTCCCTTTCTTTTCCTTGATTTCCTCCTTTCTCACAATGTGAAATCTGTAGTCTTCTCTCTTGGGTCAGCATTTTATTTTCAATGTGAAATATGTGTCCTGGCTTCATAGCCATAAACCATTCAAACAGCTTCTATTATATTAAGGATTAATGTGAAGTATTTATTCTAGCACTGAGTAGGAGGAGTGGAATACTGGAAGGTCTACTAATATTTGCCAAAATGTGTTCTATTGCATGAAAGAGACAGGGTTGTAAGATGTAAGATTACATTTATTCCATGCTGTACGTTGAATTTCAAGAGGCAACAGAAAATCAGGAGGGGAAAGAGGTGAGAAGAAACACGTAGATGAAGCAGCTGTCATCCAGCAGACCTGAGAGCATTGGAGTAGTGACAGGGAACTGCCTTACTGTGAGTGATTTTGTCCATGTGAATTCTTGGCTTTCCATATCTGCAAAGCTGTTTTGCTAGTTCTGCTAATGATTCAGCTGAGCATTTTTTTTAAGGCAGGTCTATTCTATTTCAGCTCTGGAAAGGTGCTCTATAAAGGAATGGGTATAATTATGAACCTGAGCTTTTATCACTCCTTCGAAGCAGGCTGTTCAGTGCATGTTAGAACACCCTTTTTCATCCACTTCAAAGGAATTTGAGTTCCAGAAGATAAGTTTTATATTCTGTGCCTGAATTTCTCATAGATCAAAACAGAGTTACAACATCTATCCAGAAAACTATCCAGATCAATGAAATATTATCTTGGGTGTCTGAGGCCTCCTTTTATTAGGCTGGGGTCTTTTTCCAGTTTTGAACAATGCATGTCTAGGACTGAGTCACACATTTGCAAATATAAGGAATGTTAAAACCAAATATATGAAAACTATATTATACTGAATATTAAAATTAGTTAAAAATATTATGGAAGAAATATAGATGAATAAGATTGATTTTGATGGTGGTTTTTTTTTCTTTGTTTTCTTTTTTTTTGTCCTCTCCATAAAAATTTGCTGAGAATGAGTGTCCTTCTGTATTTTTTCTGCCTTCATTAGCAACTGTATAGTCTGTACAACACAATTTAAGAACTTCTGGCATGTGAATCTGAAAAGAGAATCACCAATTACTGATACTCTGTCCCTGTGGAGAAGCTTTTGTTCATATTTCAGGGCATGATGTGATCAGTTTAAAATGCTTATGGTAAAGCAATCTAAAAATGGGGTTACAGAGGACAGGTAATGTTTCCTTGCTTGGTTTGTCCACATTAATGATAACTTTTGAGGTCTTACATTGGATCAATGTCATTTCAGAGACTAAACATTGTCAGCAGTAGAGATGAGATAAATAGGCCAGGACCAGAAAATAATTCATAAGGAAAGTGAAGATTAATTAGTAAAACTACACTACACATAACCAATAAATGTGGTTCGTGTCCTCTTGCTTCCTGCTGCCCAGATAGTTCAAGGCTGCAATGTGCAAAATAAAAGTTCTAAAGAGGGCTTCAGGCAGGTTTGGAGTACTGTACATGGCAAATTGCTAAAATCTGTACAAAAACCAAAAGGTCTTGTGGATAAATACAGAGGAAAGGGCAGCATAACTTCTGTAAAGTGTATCCCTCTGTACAAAGCAATGAGTAGGGGAATAAGAAGGGGGTCTTTGAATAGGTGAATCAGTGACTTAAACATGGTAAACACAGGGAAGGAACAAATGATCAGCTCTCTAAGTCACCAGTGCAGCTGAAAGATGCTTGTGCTGGGACAAGGGCGACCTAGCACATGCAGCAGTGTGCAACTGGTAGAGTAAGAAAACTTCTTGATGGCTGTAAATGGAAAATACTAAAGTTAAATTGAAGAAATGAAGGGGGATTTTACACAACTCAGTAGCTGCATAATAAACTGGAAAATGAAATTTGGTGTAGGTAAAACCTAAATTTTCCACGTGAAAAATGTAAATTTTGATGTTATATATGAAATGATGAAAACTGAGATGACTTCTAGTAGTCAGAAGGAAGATTTGTGAGGTTATACAGCAAAAAGTCCATAAAGGTATCGATTTAGTATCTGGTCGCAAATCAAAACAATAGAAAAACAAACTAAATGAAAGAAATTATTAGAAAACAGGTAACTTGTGTCACTGTGTAAATCCAAGGTTTAGCAATATCTGGGGCATTTTATCCCCTAGTCAATTACATCTTTAATATCTTTGCATATAGCTATTAATGCCTCGAGGTTGGGAGATACGACATGATTGCTCACGACTTGCATTCTAATGAGGCCAACTTTTGGCTACTGCCTGAACTCAGAGCATTTGGGATGAAACAATATGACAAATCTTACAGTTTCTTTTTGTGGCAGAGTAGAATAAATAAAATATCATCTGACTTCTTTTTCTGCAGTCCATGAGAAAATTAGTTTCTCTTTAGCATATGTGCTTTGCCTAGTCTGTAGGACTTCACATTCACCGACAATAGCATTTAGTATATTGGATTTGGGAACTATTCTAACAAGTGGCCATGTCTAAAAAATTACTATGTTTCACCCATCAAATTTTCTCTCAGATCTAGAAGTATTTTATTCTAGTTTGTGGTCATGGAAATTGTTAAAAAAGCTATTTTTATTCCCTATTTTCTCTTTTTTTTCATTGTGTTTAGGATCATGCTTTGGGTATCTCCATCACACTAAAAGAAAATGTCCTTCAAAGTGCTCAGCACCTTGAAAGCAGGACAAGAGGGAAGGTCAGAGGTTTCATCAGATATCTGCTGAGATCTGCCTGTTTAGAAACTGCAGAGTGCTGACCAAAAACTGATGCTTTTCCAGAAGGAGTTTTTTGATCCTGTGTGCAGCTGGTTTGCTAATAGGCATCAAGAACATGTAGCAATAACATCAGGTTTAGAGAAACACCACTTTTCTCTGGCTGTACTTTGTGTGTGAACAAAGGAATGAAGAAGTCAGGTGAAACACAAATACCAACAGGACTGAGACCCTTCTGTTACCTCTGCACACCTTTCATATTAGATGGTTGGAAACACTAGAACCTTCTGCAGGCCCTGTAAAAGCTGCTGTTTCCTGATCTGTTTTCGTTTTCCACTGTAAGGCATGAAATCATAATTTCAGATAATTTCAGACTCAGCAAGTCTGGTCATTTGGAATAACATGCATGACAGATCAGACTAGTTAAAGTATTAATTATCACTCGTATTAATTACAAATGCAGTTGCTTCTCCTTACCTTTTAATACATCCCCATTTCTGTGCTTGTAATAGTCATTCATAAGTATCAGCTATTTTTAGCAAATGATTTTCAACAACTAATGGCATGAAATGAACCATTGAAAATGAGTAATTTATTTGCTTCAGTTATTTGGTATTCACTGCTTGGGGTATAGCTGGTCTGTACATAATGTGTTGTTATTTTATCTTAGGTGACTGAAATTTTTTAATATTTATAATAATTATTTTTTAATTTAGAGAATGATGATATAGACTTAATTCTTACTCTGTTTTCTAGCTTTTTCTGCTTATTTTTAGTAATATAAAATTCTTTAAGTAATGTGGTTTAAATGCAAATGTAAAAAACCTGGAAGTGCACAGTTCTACAGTGGCAGATAAGTAGGTAAGTAGTAGGGAAAATCACTTCTGAGGAGGCGAGGAGTTATGATTGGGAGAAGTGTGTGCAGGATGGCCCTTCCACCAAGGGAGTCCTACACAGTGACAAGAACTCATGTTTTGCACTATGGAGATTTACTTTAAGTTGGTATTTTATGTCTAGTGGATTTGCACAAGTTCCTGCAGTGCAGCTAAATCATACCAGGAATATCTATATAAAATCCTTTGTTTTATCTTTTCTTCTACCTTCCCTGTCTTATGTTTTCTTTTCCCTGGTGCTATCATTTACTATATATTTGTTAAAAAAATGAGGGTTAGACTTACCAGTTCCTTGTTTACTAAATCTGCTAATTTACTTTATCTGGAATGTGGTAAATGCAAGATTTGGTAGAATATCTGTTGGGTTTAGAAATGGGAAGAGATGTTTTTTCCTTTTCTTCTGCTGGCACTAAGGTGTATAACAGAGAGCACCACTTCTATGGGCCTCCAGGAAAACTAACTTACTGCATAAGAGATTTTTGGTGATTTGAGAGACATCATGTTAAAGGCAAAATGACAAATAATTCGTCTCTGCTGAGGAGGAAAGATAGGAAATACAGATCAGTATTGCATCATCAGATGCCTTTGTAGAAAAAAAATCAGTAATTGAACAGAAAATTAAAGGAACAAAAATCCATGACATTCAGAGGCGAACTAGGGAAATGACATCCAAATAAAATTACCACTGTGCAAGTAGTAACTATACATAATTTATAGACAGCCCAAAGAAGTATAAAAAATTATGTCCTGTAGTAGCCATGTTAATCGACGATTTTGCTTTGATCTGCATCTTTCATCCATATTCCTATTATTTTGATAGATAGTAATGTTAAAGGTGAATGTCTTAGTGAGATTTCATTTGCATTTGAAGCAGTCTTGCACTTTTGTCTCCTTTACAAGCATCCCAGCAATCAATTTTTCTTTTTTTTTAATTTTAATGTTAAATTTATGTGTGCAAAAGCTAACGGTATATTAAGGCATTTTAAAGCTCTGGAATGTGAATAGAGAAGATTTTCAGATGTTAATTGAAACTGGCAAATTTGATCGAATAGCAGAAAGCTATTGTTAAAATTAAAATAGGTCTAATTTAGAGAGAATATTTCTGATAACAAGAGGAATTTGTGCGTTGTAGCATCCTCTGGAGAGTTCTACAGACCTTTAGTTTGTGGAGAAGCCATGTGCAGAGATGTGACAGGATCTGCTGCTACTGCTCTTGAGATTCTCCATGTTGTAACTGTGAACCTGGGATTAGCTGGGAAGCGAGCTTTGGCTTTCTACCAAAATGCAGAGTGAGGGGCTCCTTCTCCCCATTAGACCTGGAGCCATGTGCTAACTCACAAAAGTAACTGTGAACTCTGTCACATCTTTGGCTGGATGTTTGCACGCTGCTCAGTCCTGGGAAGGAGGAGGGGAGAACACTACTGGGTCGAACAGAAAACTCAGTGCTAATCCTTTCCCTAACATTCTCTCAGTATGTTTTTTTTTTTTTTCCCCTCCCTGTTTTCATTGGAACTGCTGTGCTGTGACTTCCAATATCTCTGTAGTGAGGAGTCTGAGACACGTGGCAGAAACTCATGGCAATGCAAAAGGTTCAAACCCGACTACATGCTGTTTTATAAGTAATCGTGTAAAAAAGCTCACTGAAAATTACCAATCCATGCCAAATTAGGAGAAGATTGTGGATTTTTTGGTTTTTTTTTTTGTTGTTGTTTTTTGTTTTTTGTTTTTTTGTTTTTGTGTTTTGTTTTGTTTTTTTGGAGGTTGGTTGGTTGGGGTTTTTTTTGTTTGGGGTTTTTTTTTTGTTTGTTTTGTTTTGTTTTTGTTTTGTTTTTAATTTTATTTCTTTTCTTTTTAAAGCTTGGGAAGCTCCGAAAGAGGCAGCAAAGTTTACTGTTTGTTACGTGCAGATTCACATTAGATTATGGGTCAGCATGCAATTTCTGGTACAATTGTGTTCTCCATTTGCAAACTGGAGGCTTCATTTATGCCCTGGAAAACACAACAATAAATTAGGTGGGTGACTACAGAGAAATATTAGAATGAAAAGGTGGGTGAATCTGGGAGGTGCAGTGGGGAAGTACACATTATGAAATAAATGTCTCTATTTTAATATTTCCACCTACTCTCCTTATGGTGATACCATGTGGTTCTTATCCTCATTTTTTTCTGCCTTCATACTTTCTTGGGAGAAGGAGTATTTGGGAGAACGAAACTGTGAGAAAAACAATTTGTCCGGCCGTCCTCAGCAAGCTGTAGTTCCTGCAAGCACTTTAGGTAGAAGGTTAACTTTCAAATCTTTCTGCCCTTGAGCATTACACCTTTTTATTTATGTCCTACAAAACACAGTTAAATTTTATACCCCTTCTTTATCCACTTCATCAGAAATGGTAATAAAATAGTAAAACCATGTGGGAATGGCCTTTAAGTTGTAAACAAAGCACAACTCTTTACCAGGATCTTCTCTTGTAGAGAAGTAGTAGTTCTTTCTGGAATTACTGCCAGTGGCTATAATGGAAGCAGGTTTACCGCCTTGCCTAAAGGAGACCTATTTCTTTCTTTTAATGAATGTGCAATTTCAAGTACTTTATCTACATCTTTGGATTTTTCAACAAGAGGGTTTCCAAACACTTTCCAGGATTTACCAGTGTTTCCACATATTTCCAAAAGTTTGTGGGAAAAAGTTTGGTCAACCTTTTGTTTTCTCCTCGTACTGACTGTTAGTAAAAGACCACCACTACTAAAACACTGCAAATTTTGCCATCTGTCTTTGATACTGTTAACTGAAATATTTTGGCTTTAAAACTAGAGTCTGGCTCACAGAATCCAGTATAAAAATATCAGCAAGTGAAACAATGATATTGAGGAGAATGTTAGGAGGGAAAGAAAAAGAAATTTCTTGGGGAGGGGAGAAGGGAAAACTGAAGGAACACAAATTAAAATGGCACATGAAGGAAAGGAGTCACAAGTTATGTATTTCTGGAACTAAGCTATTTTGAATGAGACCAGCAATCAGCTGCAGTAAATAGAGCAGGAAAGTAAATCTGCCCCAGCAGATAGAAATGCCTATATTTTATTTGCCAGAGTTATTTTTCTATAGTAAAAAGTAAACAGGAAAGGTGAATTACTGAAACCATACTGTCATGCTTCTTTCTTTTGTTTTTCCCACCTCCAACTTAGTTTTTCCTCTTCTCATCTTTTCTTTGGAGGTGAATGGATCATGACTTCTCTGCTGTGAGTCCTCTCCTTCTGCTTTTTTTATCATTTTATGTTTGGGGTATCTCAGCAGAACCTTTGGGATATTGAGAGTAGGGGGGGAAAAAAGGAAAAAGAACATTATGTAACATTAATGTATGTAATGAACATAATGTAACATTCATCCACATGAAAACTGTAGGTTTCAAACCTGAGCATCAGACCTCTGAATTTCAACCATATGGATATGGTTTGCAGGATGAGTTGTGATCTATATCTAAAATTAAGATTAAATAGCAACTATATCAGAAATGTTTTCTATACTGTATTACAAAGCAATTAAAAAATATTGCTAAGTGACTCCAGGAAAGTCTGTTTGAACCCTTCTCTAAGAGTAAACAGTTACTCAGTTTAACATTTTGAAAGGGGAAGAAAGCCTTGTGTGTTCGACGTCTCTGATACCTGCTGTTTTATAGCCTGTTCTGAAAACCTTTCAGTTCTGTCAGATTTATGGCCTCCAGAACTACACTTTCTATTTGTGTTGTGATTGTTCCTCTCTCATTCCATGAATTATTCTTGCCCTGTTTCAGATGAAGTATATGTGCTTAAAACTGTGGGCCTAGGTTGAGAGATGCACTTCGTAAGAATCTACATATTAACAGTTTTCTGTGGTACTGGGAGGATAATTTAAAGGGACATGTCAAATTCCATGTCAGTACAAAGAAAAGGTAGAGAAAAGGTGAACACATCGGCAGTACCCTTAAACCAACTGTGGATCTTAAGAGAAATAGCTTAGTATTTTTATATTTAATGGAAAACTAAATAAACTGTAATTAACAAAATAGCTGTATTTAGGCAGAAACTAGCTTGACTCTCTGGAAACACAAGCTGTTTGTTGCTGGTTTTTAGGTATTAAACTGCTGAAAGCTATTAGTACAGTTCTTTGTTTAGCTTAAGTTACATGGAGCAGTGGAATCAGTTCAATTCTTAGTATTGTCAAGCAGTTTATATTCGGTATTTATCACCAGTGCTACAAATGATTGCTGTCTTGAATAATGTGATAGGAAAAAAAAAAAAAAAAAGGTTTGGTTTGGATGGGTCCTTAAACATCAAGTTTCAACCCCCCTGTCATGGCTGGCAAACCTTCCACTAGAGCAGGTTGCCCCGGGCCCCATCCGCCCTGGCCCCATCCTCCACGCCTGCAGGGGTGGAGCATCCACAGCTTCTTTGGGCAACCTGTGCCAGTTCCTCGCCACCCTCACAGTAAAGAATTACCTCCTAATATCTAAACTAAACCTCCTTCTATTTAAAGCCATTCCTCCTTGTCCTATCGCTACATACCCTTGTAAAAAGACCCTCTCCAGCCTTCTTGTGGGCCCCATTTAGGTACTGGAATGTGCTCTAAGTTCTCCTTGAAGTCTTCTCTTCTCCTGGCCAAACAACTCCATCTCTCGAAGACTTTCCTTGTAGGAAAGGGGAGATGCTCCACTCACCCGTTCATCTGCAGGACTCTCATTCTTTAATATATGTAATGAAAACATAAATAATGTGAATGTTGGTCAATTCCTTCAGTGATTTTCTTCTATGCTTTTTATTGGCATTAGTATTAGGAAGTCACACTCTGTCAAAGTTGGTGGAACCACCAACTTTCCTTAAATATGCTAAAAACAATCTTTTATATTTGATTCTCTTGCATTAGGGTAAGACTATGTCCATTTTGTCAGCTAAGAAATGTGATCTTTCTAGCATGTACCACAACACCATTTAGGTGGCATTACAAGGATTTTGTGGCATATAAAAAAAGTGAGAATACTCTGACAGTCTTAAGTAAAATACCTGGAATTGCCAGAACCTGCTGGGAAATTCACATGCAAGATGTAAATGATGCTGGAGAAACAAAGTCAGATTAGCAGACTTAAGGGGATTTATAATGAAATAAAGGGAAAGCTAACACCTTAGGGACTTTCTCCCCCCTGTAAAAATCATTGCAGCTATGCTATCTTTTTGCTGATCCCACTCATTTGAGCATTTCAGTGTTTAGTAAAATATTTTTAATAATATTGAAAAGTAGGTTTTTCAGAAGATGTATCCAAATAAAATAAATGGTAGGGATATAGTAATGTTTCTTTGAAATGTTAATTTGATCTATATCATAATTTGAAGTGTTAATCTTCACAAGGTCTTGGCCAAAATCCACTCATGTTAATTAAGTTAGCAGATCAAGTTTCACCTGGCAGCTTCCAAAGAAGAGAGTTGTTTTATTCCTTTCCTGCAGCATTACTAGATTCTCTTAACAGTTGTCATGTACAGCCCTGGAAATTCATTAATCAGAAAGAATATTAGTAATACACTGAACGGGAAGGTGTAATTCAAGGATTTAAATTTTAATTTTCAGACTATTTTGTAGATTAATGTTATTAATAGGAAAAAATAAACCTTTCAGTAATAACTTATTATGATTTTCAGTCTGCAAAGCAAAGAATTTGTGATTTTTTTACTAACATGCTCTAGTCAGTGGGGTTAAATTAAACTGGTTTTGCAATCTAGTATATGGCTTACTTCAGTGAAATTATTTCTCTGGCCTGGTGTCTGGGTCTGTGTAAGCATGCAGCCCAATGCAGTTTCAGAAGGTACATCACTAGAACAAGAATTTAATTTCTGAGATAAAGTCTGAGTTATATTTTGTGGTATAAATATTTTTCTTGTGCCTTCTGCTGTTTGACTCCTCAATAGTATTTTCTCTATTTTATTTGTTTTTAAATACCAGTGGATAAACTGATGTTTAAGACATGGGCAATTTATTCTGCATAATTCCATAAGTATGATTTTATGGGCTAGAAAAGCAAATTAATACTGTTTCATAGGAGAACCCTACAGTTGTTTCCAAGAATGCAGAAAATCTCCATTTTTAACCTCAAATATTAGATATCATCACAAGACACGACAGCTCTTGAATAGCTGGCAAGAACCAGTGTTTTCTTAGAAACATTTTTGTTTGATTCTAGTGAATCACAGTGGCTTTCTGAAGATGCTAGAAGGCTGAGGTTACCTTACTGGTTTTTCTTAATGATAATGCTCTTTGTGTCGTTGAGACTATTTAAGGGAAAATTACTTTATTGCAGCATCCAAGATAGGGTCAGTGCATAGTGACAAGGAGGTTTGTTTGCTACCTTGAATTAAATGCAACTTGGCAGTGTTAAAAAAAAACAACAAAATCAAAAAACTTTGAATTTTGTTGGTTGGTTTGGGTTATATGGGGGTTTTTTTGGGCTGTGTTTTTTGGTTTTTTTGGTTGTTTTTTTGAGTTTTTGTTCTGTGTTTTTTTGGGGTTTTTTTTTGCTAGCAAATGTTTATAGATATGATGGAAAACATGACTTGGTAAATGCCCAAGATCTCAGTTAGTAGCTTTGCCAAGATCTCAGTTAGTAGCTTTGGAGGAACAGGTGAGCCAATTCATCCTCCTTAACAGGTCCTAAGTGAAGGAGGCAGTACTACTAGCTTTCAAAATCTTTTTTTTTTTTTTTTTTGTTGTTACTCACAGTGATCAGGGGGTTTCTTCAGATGCAAAGTTACAAATTTCTACAGTTGCGTGAGAATCACAGCAGGAAGTTGAAACAGAAGACTGTTTCTAATTCTCTTGATGGCAGGCAGATGTGAGCTTGATAGCTGAAAGGAAGTAAGCCCAAACTTTAGCCATTTAAAAAAAAATCTGATAATTATTTAAACAATCCATTATTATTTTAGAATTTAACTGATGAACTCTGAACATCTTGAGGTGACAGCAGAGTGCAGGTGCTTCTTTTCCTGTCCTAGGAGATTGATGATTTCTTCCTGAAGCCACTATCTGCCAAGTTACTGTTTATATAAATCTTTGGTCTAATTCAGAAAACACATTGCCAGCTGTCTTTCAGGTATCTTTTTAAATAAACAAATAACCCCAAGTATAATACTGTCTCTCTCTGTTACACCTCTGTGCTCCAGCTGCATTGTGACCTTCTTAGTGCTTCCAATGCAGCAAGTGTACAAGAGCTTATTATTTCATAACCTTCCAAGTACTGAGTTTTGGATTGTTTTTTAATTAACATTTTAATTGCTCATCAAAGTAATTGAAAACGGTGTTGGAAAAATTGTTCATTCACTAATCCTTTTGGTACCGGTTAACACTCAGCTTTTCTCAAGGTCAAATGCATGCTTGTGGTGGTGGTAACTTTCTTTACTGACGTGGTGCCAAAGGCTTGGTGGGTAGAGATGTTTTTACTGTGCCTTGCAATCTGTCTCTGCCTGTGGTGGGGGAACAGAGGTATTATTCTGTGCATAGCTGCTTAGGCAACATTTGCCCTGAGAAGATGTCTTGCCTTATCGCAGCTCAAAGCCAGCCTTCACTGGCTGTAAGCGTACATGATGAGCCTTAAGTGATTAATGCTGGTAGGGAAAGTTTCATTTATGAAGGTACTCTTGGACTGTATGTGCACTCAGGGATGCTCATCCCATTGCTGAAATATGATCACTGGAATCTAAGCTAAGGCTCAGTTCCTGGAACTGTCCAAGGAAGACATTGAACAGGCAAGGATTCAAGTAGGCTGGGTCATATTAGCTGGAAGCGGTACTAAAAGGCTATGAAATGATTGTTTAGATATAGTTTTAACAAGCTCTATGACTTTTCACTAATTCTTACAGGAAGCAATGAAATGACCTCCCTAATCAGTCTGTATTACCTTATTTTAGATATGCTTTGGAAAATCCTGTTTGTTGTCTTCTGGGCTCAAGTTTTATATTTTATCTTGCAACGAACTTACCCTTTTTCAGCTACAGATCCCTGCTGGGAGGACTCAGCACACTGTCAACAGGGAGCTCAGAAAGAATATTGAAATGTGAGATTTATGTATTTTCACTTTAAATCTATAGTTTCAAATAATTCATGTGATGTACTGGAAATCATTTTGCCTTCCCACTTGTGCAAAGGCAACAGTGATTATAGTTGTAGGGTCTAAAATTTGGTGTGTGAAAAATTAAAATTCTGTCAATGTCTGTTTTCCACATAATTTTCTTGAATTTCCCTTTTGATCTTTATTTTGAAGAGGATTTAGGCATCAGAGTCTTCATAAACTGTATTATGTCTTTATGCAGTACTAGGCAATGCAATTCACAAGTCTTCTGCCTGGTTTTTAGTTTTTCTTGCTAAAAATATTTTGTTTTGAAATGTCAGTATCCTCCTTCTCTGAGCAATTAAAATGTAATGAATTGGAGCAAAAGCTTCTTGTTGCAGAAATAGATTTCTGTCCTGATTTATGTTTTTATTTTTACAGTATTTGTGGTTTGTTTCATAGCAGACTTGCATAATTATCAGAAATCACATGTGGAACAAATTCCAGGTCTTGACAAACTCGGGTTGCTTTTCTCCAATTCAGACCCTCTGTGTGAATTTAAGATGGATTATTTGTTCTTTAACCTGTAGAGCTTTCACTGTATGAAAAATTGCTGAGAAACTCTGTACTTGAAAGTATTTTCAATTTATTCTGATTTTTCAGAATAGGTAACTGGCCACAATGCTTGGTAAAGTTAGTGCATGTTATTTGAAGTCCATATAAGCCCAGGTTAATATTTATTTTTGCATTCATGTTAAGAGATAGGCCTTAACCTTTTCAATCAACCGGTTTCTGAAGCAAAGATATATTGGAAGTTGAGCAAGAAGAAAAAAAAGATAAATCATTGAAGTAACTTTGATGAACCTTCAAAGTGCTTCTGGATATAATGATCACAGAACATCTGAAGTCTTAGAAGAAGTCCATTTTATTTTGTACTCATTGGCAAATTAGGATAAATTGCTAGCTGCGCTTGCAATTGATGTGTAATTGGCTCATTGTCACTGGAAAGGCTTAAGACACTAGTTATTGCCTTGGAAATTATAAATAGGAAGTGTCTGCTATGTTTGAAATGAAAATAAAACAGCTAGAGACTGACCCATTGAAACATTTCATACTTTTCATTGCTAGCAGGAGATCCTCAGTGAGGCAGATCAAATGTAATTATTGAGAGAACATAAAGCAAACATCTTTATTTGCCCTGTTGTAATGAGGACAGCTCAGCAGGATTGGTCCTGAGTATGCTGCCTCCTGTCTGGGGTACAGGCCTGTACACTGCAGAGTTAGCAGGGGTCTTGGTCGTTTTAATTACATGGAGTCATTTTTGCTTTTGTAAGCACTAGTAACTTTCTTTTGAAAAGAGGCAGGAGCTTGCCATACTTAATGCACAGTTCATATCCTGAAGGTGCTTTTCCATTATTAAGCAAATAGTGTGAATGCCACTTGGGTGTACTTCTATCTTGTTGTATGTAGGTCGTAGTGACAGATATAACCTAAATCAGAAGATGTCCTTTTACAGATGGAGAAACAAACCAAAATGAGTTCTTTTGGTATGTCTGAAATCATGTTCAAAGAATTCGAAGGAGTTGCTTTCCATGTGATAGCTAATCAATGACCAATTTAGAAATACGACTTGGTAGTGACCTGATACTTTTGTACTAGATGAGGGTTTCTTGACTCTAATTCTGATGTCTGAGTCTTGGCTTCCAATTCTCATACCAGTCTTTTTCTTTTACAGGTACTGTAAAATTTAAGCATTGTTTAAACTGTTAGGAAGGAAAGAGTATTTGTACTTCTTTGTTTTAGGTGAGAATGTTCATTTCTTGAAGGTATGTTAGTTTAATCTCTAAGAGGTCTTCTGTACATAAAGAGGACAAAGAAGATCTTTTATCAGTTGACTGTGAGCTGAAGTCTGACGGAAGAAGTCTGAGTTGTTCTCTGAAGAACTCTCTTGCTCACTGTGGATTATATAGGGCACCAAGGGAGACAATTCTCCCAACTTTGTTAGCTAATATAAGGCAATGTTAGCATGCTCTTCTGTCCTCCTGAAAATCCAGGATCTGAGTTTCTTATAACAAAGAGCTTTGGCAATGAACACACATATAAATAAAAGACTAGAACTTTGAAATATGAAAATGGTGAGCTATATATATGCCAAGAATATATAAACAATATATCTAAATTATAAGTCATCTTGCAGTACAGTCGATGACATTTTAGTGGTCAGATTGTGATCTTAAATTCTTTGGGGACTGGCCACCACTGAAACTGCAAAGGTTTTATTAATGACCACAAAAATAGTGAGGCACCCAAATTTTTTGTTTATATATGCTCAAAATCAGAATCTTCTTAGATTTCTCAGTGTGGAATAAATTTAGCCACAAACAACACTGTGAAGTTACAACCAGTCTTGGATTATTTTTCCAATGGGAAATCCCAACTAATCAACATTGATTTCTTTCAAGCACAAATTCAAATGAAGTACTGAATTTCTTGTTTCTTAGAGAGTTTGTTTTGATAATTTCAAAATATGTTAATGCATACAGCTCAAATAATATTATGTCATAATTCAAAACAAAGTATTTATTAGAGATTACTAGTTGCCTCAGCAATATTTTAATGTTATTGAAATTAAATGGGAATGTATAGTGAATAATTTTGACATTGCTCTCGATGAAATTCAGACCACAATATTCCTGCAAAATGCTGCATTTTCTGATGGAAGACTGTTTTCTTAGTTTTCATCAATTCTTATAGGAAAGTATTGTTCTCATACGCATCCATAATTTGGACTACATAACGTTTTCCTGAACACAAGAATCATTGCGTATTTAATTTGTAATTGGTTGCAATTTTATTTTTTTTCCCCTTGCATAAAAAACATACTTGCTCAAATGTGGCTGAGGTTAGGAAAAAAAGTAGGGAAAATTGGATGACTTCTCATTTCGTCAGATTAATCTGAAATATTAAAATAGTGCTCCCCTCATTAAGTAAAATTACTTTTCACTGTGATAAGATTGATTGCAAGTGGGTCATTTATTGAACTGCAACACTTCTAAGCATTAGAAGTGCTTGGTGTCTGAACCTGGCCTGTGTGTGCCACAGGTTCACCATGTGCTCTTCCCAGTCCTTTTAAACTCCCTCAAAACAAACAACAAGTGATTGTGTCCTTGTGTCCCAGACAGTCAGTATCAGTTTTACTCAACCTTCCTAATTTATTGTTCATCTTCTAGGTCTTCTCCTTGTGACTACAAGTACCAGTCAGAATCCTTAATCCCTCCAGAATGGTTGTGACTACACTTTCAGTTTTACTGAGCGTGGGATCAAGTCCTTGTGATAGGAAAATATTTTTGCAGAGCTGTCTTTCTGCGTATTACATCGTGCTGTTTCTTCCTTTGGTTTATGTTCTTCAGAGATGTAGTTTTTGATCGATTCTGTATGTGCAGAGCAACCAAATATACAGAGATCTCTTTTCTTTCCATTTGTGCTACTATTGTCTTCCTCTGTCCACTCACCTGGAATAGGAAGGAAAATCTCATGAGAGCTTAGCAGTTACAAACATTGTATTAAGAAATGAAAATATCAATGTTAAGATAAAATACTAAAACTATTTTTTTTCATGTAAGGAAAGGATGAAGAGAATTAATACCTCTGTGTTGCAATATATGAAATGGTTGTGTGTTGATTCACCATGACTACAAGCTTCTGCTTGTGAGAAATGGTATGATCATGAGCTGTCTAAAAAAAAAAAAAAACTTTAATGTAAAATTCCAAAGCAGAATCTTTTATGTTTCCTAAGGTTTTATTTTATGTGAGTTCAGTTTGAGAGTTTGGGGATTTGTTGACCAATCCAGAAACTTGACTTTTTCAGTCTGATAGAATATTCTCTCCTCATTTGCATAGTCTATATACACGTGCCTTAAGCAGTAGTGACTAACATCTGACACATGCCTGGCACACACTTCTTCAGGCAGAGAAAGATGAGAAACCTTTATTGTGGGTTGTTTCTTCACTGTCTGGTTTTGTATATAAGCAGAATGCAGGACACACCTCTAAGCTGGGATGTTTCACATCTTGTGAACTTTAGACTAATATTTTGTGGATGTAGGATGCTAGGGACTTTATGGTTTACTTTGGGGAT